>CAOLHI010004253.1:0-127604 GCA_948474755.1 Ctenosaura bakeri
AACATAAACAACAATATAAAATTAACTTTTTAATCTGTGAGAGATAGGAAGTTAAGTATTTAGAATATTTGTATTATTTATTGGATTGCAGGAGTTGTCCACATGATTTTTTTTATAAATATGAAATATTTAGATTGCTATCCATGAATGAATTATTTGAAAAGTTATGAATAATTTAAAGTTACATTTTAGGGATTTTCTGTGAAATGAATTAGTATACATTTTAAAAGCAGTTGTTCTTTCTGTAATCAAATACTTGAAAGAAATAATATGTCTAGAGCCCCTCAAATCCATATTTTTTTTGGTGCACCCACCCTCCCAAGATTATTAAAGAAACCTAAAGAAGATACACATTCAGCAGCTGAAGCATGGGAAGAACTCTGTCTTTCATTTACTAAAGACACTTCTACCCTTTGTACAAGAAAATGCAGATGTCCTGATCATGCCAACCATCAGATGCCAGACAGTGAAGCATTGGCTGCCTGCTCTAAAGATCAACTCACACCAAAGTTTGAAAAAAAAAGTGGATTGGCAAATTTGGTAGACTGTGCAGCTAATGTTGAAAATATAAAATCCTTCCATGATAAAAATGAGATAAGTGAGTCAACTGGCAACATTTGTCATGTCTCTGGAGACATAAGCACGGAGAATCAAATTAATTATCTTGTATATAAGCAGCTTCTCAGTCCAGTGAAAACAGATGAACAACAAAGCAACCAATCTGAAACCAGTGAAGGAGCTGCCAGTTATATAAAAGAGAATCTCTTTGATTTTATTCCCTTATCTCCCAGTACCAGAAATATCAACAAAAGTGAAAAGTTTGTAGAACAGGATGAGAAGCCACCAGCTTTTCAGTGTGATCATTGTCAACGCCTGGGTCAGTACATGAAGACTCATTGCCCACAAATAATGAACAAATCAAAGAGCGAAAAATCACTTCATGTGTGTGCAAGCCTTGGAGTATCAACAGACACTGAATACCTTAGTATTCTGACCTCAAGTCAGGTTGCTTTACTTTCAGGAAGGCATGCTGTAGGACAAAATGAAATTCAAAGCAAATCTGCAAAGGAGAACAGAGTGAAACTGTATGAACCCTGTAGAGATAATGACACAGTATCAAATCCACTTACCCAGTTAAATGAAAATGGTGGTATATATGCTGACCTAGCTGAGATAAATTGTAGACAGAATTATGACAGCTCTCTTGAACTTTTTGATTCTAATAGTCCTGTGAAAGAGAACTCAACTTTGAAAGAAATTAACTTGCAGGAAAATGTTGGCACGCCCAAGTATAAATTGCATTCACCTGATAATAAACTTAATAATGAATTCTGTTATACTGAACCATCAAAGACAGGAATGCAGCGTTCTCAAGGAGGCTGGTCTACTAGAAGACCCCGAGCATTTGAAGAAACTCTGCCTACAACTAACTTTACAACTGGAGACCAGCAGCAATCAAAGAAAGCCAAGTCAGCAGATTCTTCAGTACATCTAGTTCCACCAGTTAAGGAGCAGAGCATTTTAGGACACAAGAAATTTCAGAAGTACCCATCATTGCTTAAAGAATGTCATTGCAAAGGCCAGAAGTACACTGTCTTAGTCACAGTATTGCATCCTTGCCATATTAAGGAAGTCCAGATCAAGTCAAGAACTAAATTGCCCTCAAAAGTCCCATTAGCCACAGTAGTAGTTTTTGATCAATCAGAAATACAACGGAAGGTGGTGTTATGGAAAGCAGCAGCATTTTGGTCACTTACAGTCTTTCCTGGAGACATCATTCTACTTACAGGTGAAGTAGAAAACATCTTTTTCAAAGTATATTTGTAAAAGAGTTATAGTCTCATCTGAAAGAACTGTGTTTTGTGTACTTAATTTGCTTAAACAAAACTCCTGGTAATGATCTTTGAGAACATCTTGACTATGATCCAAAGTTAAGAAAGATATAAACAACCAATGCCATATTCAGAGCTGCTGTAGCACCAAAAATAAGTCTTTTTATAGCCCTGTCTAGTTAGCAACTGGCAAAGATATAGCCATTCTAATCTGTGAAGTGTCTTTAGCAGCAGAACAGAAATTGGTATATTTTCTACATTGTGAATCTTACTCATTACCTCCCTCACAGGGTCCGCCATTTGTATCTGGTTCAAATGGGTTTCTGATGTAATAAAAGAATGTAATATTCTAACCATAGTTGCAGTAAATAGCATAACATCCTAACTCAAGAATGCTCTTGAGTGTCAGGAGTATGGAAGAAGGAAGTTGTTGTGATGTTTTGGAATGTGTCTACATTTCTGAAATACTATCAATGTTTCTGTGTTTTTGAGATGCTTTCTTTTTGCAGAATGTCATTGTACAGTGTTGTGGACTAAGGAACAAGGGGTTATTTTTTTGAAAAACCAAACCAGAGCAACATTCATAATTGAAACCATTTAAACCTGGACCTTGTATAACCATATTTCTCAAGCATCATCTCTTGTAAATATGAGTTTAAAAATATATTTGAGAGTTGTGTCCCAGCAGATGGAAAAGCCATTTCTCCTGTTCCATCCTGCAGCTAAGGTTTGGTAACTTTATGGAATATCCAGGTTATGACAGTGATATGAACTGGAGCTCAACCAGTGCAGGAATTTTTTCTTTTTTCTGTTCTTAGTATTCATATGCTCAGTTCAAAGAACCTCCTAAAAACATAGGTGAGAGGGTTGGCTTCATTTTAGGCCTGCATCTTAATGCTAACCATAATTTGGTCATGAAGTCCAAATTGACAAACAAATGAGTTCTGGAAACCATGAACTAGTTAGGAATCATGGCGTTAACTGGGCTGCTATTTCTCACTTCAAAGGCCACCTCCTTTTGGTATTTGCCAAATTGGGTATAATGGCAAACTATGGCTAAAATTAATTTCATCCTAAAAGTCAAACTGCCTACAGATGGAGAAGAAAGTACAATGAGGTTATCCCTTGTTTCCAATTCATGAGAAAGTTGGATTAAGTAGATTTTTCTTTTTTCTTTTGACCAGCGACCTGTTCTTAATTGCAGATGTCATTCTATATGAGAATTCTTGGACTGAGGAAACAGTGCTGCAGTCAACCTTTACCAGTCAGTTACTGAATCTTGGAAGCTGCTCAACTATTAATCAGAATGAATGTGAGGATTTTTCGTTTATAGAAGGATGTCTTAATATCTGCTATCATAACTTAAATTTAGTACTTTCCAGCATTTATCAAAATAGTTGTATGGTATCTTCTACTAATGTTCATATAATTCAAAAACATTAAACAAAATATTACCTGTGAGAAGAACACTAGGATATAGAAAACTTCTGTGGCTTGTTTGTTATATAATCTATGAAATGCACTAAGGTTTCAGTAAAGCATTTTTATTATATTATGTGAGACACATGAACCTTGGGTATACACTTAACCCTTCCTCTGCTTCTTTCTGTCATGCTCAGACCAGCAGTACATGACTGTGCAATACCATATCCACCCGTACTCAAGATCTTCCTGAAGTTTCTGTCCATACCATTCTTTCAGTTCTAGTACAGTAGGTCCCCCATAACTGCATGACCGGTATACAGGATTTCACTGACCAAAACTAAATGAAATAAAATTGGGTCCAAAAATATGCACCTTGAATTTAATTGTAATTAAATAGAAATCAAAATAATAAAGTAAAATACATATAGTATTCCATGGAAACTGGAAAAGAATTAAAAATTCCTGCAGATGGCACCCTGTTTGCTTGCACTCTCATGCTATCTCACACTGTCCATGCTGTCTCACTCTATACATGTGCTGTAACATCACCCAGTCTTTTAGTAGGGCTCTTGGTTACTGTATGTTATCCCATCATGGTACAGTGTCCTTCTGTAAAATTCTTGAGCTTGACAGTACAGTAAAGTCCTTGTCCTTATACAGTACAGTAGTGTAGTAAAATCCTTTTACTTGAGAGTTTGTGTTGTTTGTATTGGCCCCAAAGCACAAAAATGGTGATGCTTGCAATCCTTGTAAGTCTCATAGAACCCATCAAGCACTTCTTTTAAGTGAGAAGGTGAAAGTTCTTGACTTAATCAGGAAAGAAACAAAACGTGCACTAAAGTTGGTAAGATCTAAGAATGAATTTTTCACCCGTGAAATTCTGAAGAAGGAAAAAAATGCATGCTAGATTTCCTCCACAGTGTGTGATAGGAGCTTAATAAAAATGCAGAAGGCGTTACATTTCTGCCTGAAAGACATCAACAGAAAATGAATTCCCATCAATGTGTTGCAACAGAAAGCATTGGGGCTATACCAAGACTTCAGAAGGGCATCCCATCAAACAAGTGCTGTCAAACCTTTTATTGGAAGTAGAGGATGGTTGCACAGATTTAGGAGCGGCATTGGGCTTAAAAATGTAAAATTGAGTAGAGAGGCTGCCTTGGTCAATGAAGCAGCTGCTGCCACATTTCCAGATCAGTTTAGGAAGCTGATATGAGGACAGGAGCTACCATCTAAAGCAGATATTCAATTGCGATGAAACTGGGCTCTTCTAGGGAAGAAAAATGCCCACTAGAACCTACATTATAAAACTGCAAAGATAGCACCAGGGCATAAAGGATAGATTAATTTTGATCCTATGTGCCAACTCTACAGGGCATATGATAAAGCCAGATGTAGAGTGCAAAGTGTAGAACCCACACATTCTTAAAAACAAAAATGAACTTTATCCGCCCATGTTTTGGCAGCACAATAAGAAAGCATGAGTGACAGCCATCTTGTTTACAGAATGGTTTCTCCAATGTTTCATCCCATAGGTAAAAAAATAGTATTTCCAGCAGGAAAGTTTGGAATTTAAAGTCCTATTAATAGTAGACAATACACTTGGCCGTTGTGACTTTGTTTGCTATGAAAATGAAAATGTTGGCGTTGTCTTCTTATCTCCCAATACAATGATTCAGCCCCTTGACCAGGGCATCATTCATTTTGTCAAGACCACATCCACCCACCTAGTATTTGATCACATTCTAGTATCAGTGGATGCAGACCATAATGTGGACATAATGTAGCGCTGGAAATCCTTCACTATTGCTGATGAAATATCCTTCATCAAAACTAGAATGGATGAATGAAAACCAGAAATTGTAAATGCCTTCTGGAAGAACTGTTGGGTGAGGTTGTGAATGATTTTCAGGCTCTCCTGAGGATTGATGGAGAACTTAGGAGAATCATTCACACAGCAAGGCAACTTTGTGGAGAAGGATTTGCTGACCTGCTGAATGAGGAAGTGGAGGAACTTATTGATGGCCATGAACTATTAATCAATGATAACTGGAGGAACTTGTTAAGATGTCTTCAGGGGAAGAGAAAGAAGAAGACATGGAAGCAGAACCAGCAATGTGGACAGTATCGAAATTTGCCTAAGTCTTTTAAATTGTGCAGACATTAAAGGACAAAATTATGGAATACGGTCCTTGGATGGAACGCAGCATTAAATCATCCCTGTGTTCACTGAAGGATTACAACCTCAGCAATGCTTTGATGAGTTAAAAGGAAAGAGACAACAACTTCTGATTATAAGGTTCTTCAAAATAGTTCCAGGAATAAAACCTCCAAAGGATCCTCAGACATTGTCATCATCTGCTCCTCAGATCAAAATCTAACCATTGGCGTTGTCCTGGTGCTAAAATCCAGGGTCACCTTCTGATGAGCCTCTTTCTGATGATGATCTGCTTTCTTATATATTGTCAGAAGGTCTAACACTGGTCTAACACTATGGCATTGGGGTGCTAGTGTTAGTCTACTATTGGCCTTCTGTTTTTTGACATGTTCTTGTTAATTCTTATGTTTATATCAATTGTACACTGGCTTCAAACTGCAAATAATGGCTACAAAGCCTTCTCTTACATTCTAAAGTTTTGTCAAGTTCTGTCAAGTTTCAAGAGTTTCCTGTCCAAGCTGCATCCTCGTCTCAGTACCTATGTCATTCATCTCATTGAAAAAATAGCACTTGGTTTTATCCACATTTTTTTTGCCATCCACAGTAAGTCCAGGACCATATCCCCCATGAATTAGCTTCACTAGATGCATGTGAAGCAAGTACTACAATTGCTCATAAATTGCTTTCTGCTGATGAGAAAAAAGAGCAAGGGATTCTTTAACAAAAAATATGGCTAATGAGATGAAACAACATCATTTTTCATAAAGTAAATTATGCATTTTAAAATAGGGATCATTGCCTTTGCTTGCTTATTTGTTGCTTACTGCATTTTTAGTCCTGCTTCTCAGGCAATTACTGTCTTCTAAAACTGCTCAAATCACAAAGAGAGAGAATGAGAAACCCTTCCATCAGGTTTCCAAATTAAGCAGACAATATTCATAAGGGAAGAGAGATGGAGGAATAGGGGAGAGAAGCAATTCAATTTGTCAAGGGCAGAAAAAGTAGCTATCAATAAGCAGGCATTCATAGCCAGTTTGATGCAGAAAGATCAACTTTTGCAGATGTTCTTGCTTGTAATTTCTGAGGTTATCTCTGTATTCATGAAAGTACAACTAATACAAATATCTGATTTTTTTTTAATTAAATGTAATGCTGGGTATTTCACTCTAGAATTACTATAGTCAATGTGCAACCTATGTGGATGAAACTGACAGGAAATTTTTGTCTGTTCTTTTCAAGTTTCCCATATAGTGAATGTTAATATTCTCCAAGATTTGCTGGCATATGTGTCTTCAAAATATGCCTATCTGGAAGCTCTCCCCAAAAGAAAGGCACAGACTCTGAACAACATACAACATGTTCTGCTTCATCAGCTGAAACCAGATATATTGGTGCACGCTGTCGTGAAAATTGTTGACCTCACTGTCCTAACAGGTCAGTTGACTTTCTAATCCTGTATTTCACTCCACTCCCAAATGCGCATTCTGAGGTTAAAAGGAATAAAGTGGTTATGACAGTTAAGGATTTTCAAAACTTAAGGTAATTCCCCTCTTCAGCCTCCTCTGTCTGATAGAAGCACCACCTAAGTACTTTGATACCGGTGTCTATGCTGGGACATTTTCCTGTCTGCTCACTAATCAGGCAGACATCCTCTCTAGATACTTCACAAGGAAAAAGATGGAGCAGGTGATTCCGAGGGCAGTAACTGAAATCTTGTGAAGATAAGAAAGTCATAAATTGCTTTATGAGACTGCCTCCTGTTTCCTTCTTTACAAAAAGCTTTTTGATCCCACTGTGCAGGGAGTGCTCATCTGATTCAACAAAATACTTTACCTGGAATTTTCAGTGATGTCAAGCGTGATGGCTCACATGGTTAAGAATGGAACTTGAGCATCGGCTATGATTCTTCAGCATTAATTATGAACGTCTTAGATAACTACAGAGGAGAAGTTTTGATTTCTGAGAATCAGTATGTGATCAGAGTTGGCTTTATCCAGCTGTCTTTGTCTAAGATCAAGAGTGGTAGCAGGTTCTCTTCAGCTATTCATCTCTAACTGTTCATGTTTTTTCCTTCCTTTCTTTCTTTCTCTTTCCTCAATTCAGAAGTAAAATCCTTAGAATTTATTATTTTTACAGCATTCTGAAAGAAATACTCTTAGTTATAATTTAAGCATATTAAGTTTTTTCTTCGTAATGCTAATTTTAAAGGTTTGACCTTTTGAAACCATCTTGAGTAGCACCATCCATGATGAGATTTTTCAGTTTGTTAAACAATTTTAAGGAAAGCAACTACAACATCTTTCCATTTCCCTGTAAAGCAGAATTCTGTGGCTAGGATCTAAAGTCCCACATCTCTTATCCTCTTTTCTATTCTCTCCTTTCATTCTGAAAAAGAAGCCTTCAGATTCCACATGGTAACCCCTTTCCCCATTTTTGAAATGAAGGGGGAATATCAAAGCAATCTGTGATCCAACAGAAAGCTCTGCTGATGAAAGGGGGAAAGTATGTGCATTTTGGGGGGAAAGAGATGCAGGAAGTCAGCTTGTACCTTTTCCTGACTGTGGTTCTTAACAGTTTTTGAAAATTCTACCCTTTAGTACGGTGCTGTTTGCCCAAATAAACCTGGTTGCATGTGGTCATTGTTAGATATATTGGGGGGGGGGTTTCCCTTGTTGCATATGAACTGTGTATCAGAATTTTACTTATGGTTAAATTCAGTGGCCTCTTGTATTCCTGTTCTCACCTGAACATCTTTGTAAAACATATTTAACATATTTTCAAACTTCAGAATCTACATATAGTTTCAAAGGAGAAAGACAAAGAAAAATTATTTTGACAGTGGAACAAGTCAAGGATCAGAACTATACCTTGGTGTTATGGGGAGCCTTATCAGCCCTCTATCCTCAACTTCAAAGGAAAAAAGGTAAAAAAAAATAAAAGTGATCAGGTGATCTGTGTAATACTTGTTAAATTACGTTAAATTATACAATCTGTTGTTATTTGACAGCAGAAAGGGGGAAATTATTTGGGATGACTGTCATTTGATCCATTTCAGTCTTTCCATTTTAGTGTGAATAGCCACGTTTTCCTGTATAGTCTTTGTCAAATACCTGGCTGAGCTTCCCAACCTAATGATCTTGCTCATTTTGCAACTGTATTTCAGCTTTTGTCCAAATAGTTACTGGCTAAAGACTTTTTGATTATGCTACAGTGCTCAAAAATCATCTTGCCTGCTGAGCTTGTCCTGGATCTAGGAAAAAATGCCTGCTGTTCTGATAAGTAGTGAGCATGTGAAAGAAAGGCCTTTACACTGCAGGCTCTTCTTGGAAGGCAGTATGTCTCTGTGCCCTCTCCAAGTTTACCTTGACAGTCTTTTTTGTGAAGCTGAATCTAGAAGTAGATCTTCTTGATCTCATTTGTCTTCATCAATTGCTTTGTTTTTCTACTTAAGTAATCACCCCACTGCCTGTGTTCAAAATCGCAGCCTGGAATCAATGCATGCAATAGAAGGTCATTTGTTTTTTATTCTGCCTAGCTCTGCCATGGTAGATTTTGTTGGTATAATCCTAGGGGACACACACACACACACACACCTGCTGGGAATTGGCTTTATATGCATACCAAATGTTTTTAATATACTTTTTACTATTGCCATCAATAAGGTGTTCTAACGTACTCTCTAAACTAGTTATTATTGGTTGGATCCCAACGTAATTATGCTTAGAATACACAAATTGAAATCCATGGTATAGTTAAGTCATGACTAATGTAACATGTTTGCTTTAAACATTATTTATGTCTGGATTTAACCCATAGTCCTTCTATGTGATAAATTAATTCCAACTGAGGCAATAAAAGAAATGCTACAGTCTATGAATTCATGATACTCTTGAATGAAAAGTAGCTCCCTAGATCTTCTTTATGTTTGTCATCCTTTTCTTTGCCATAAAGTTTGAACCATATTTTATAGTTAGTGCTTTGTGACTAACCTGAAATTTCTAACATCTGGTTTAATCATTGAAAGGCTATCTCTAGAATTTAAGATAAGACTTGTGTTCTCAACTGTCCAAATAGCCATCTCTGTTAGACGAGTCCAAATGTTTGATTATATCAGGCCAGCCAGGATCCAGAGTTCACTTTCTGCCAGCCAGGCTTGTAGGTCATGACATCAGGTTCACAAGAGGGTAGCATGTGATAGCCATTCATGTTTTAGGCCTAGGAAAACAGCTGGACATGTGATGGTCATTTGTGCTGGAGATCAAAGTATTTACAGAGTGTTTTATAATAAATACTGGGAGAGAGGTTCAAAAGATACTGTAGCATTTTTTTCTTAATATAAACAGGTTTACTTTTGGCATAAGACTTCACTAATACTTGTAGAATTATTTTGTATTTATCGAAATTTTGAGGTATATTAATCCACAGGAAGGTCAAAATGGAATTTCACCTTTCAGAAGTTACTACCCTCTACAGCAGGGATGAGGAGAGCACAGCCCATGGGCTGCATGTGATCTTTTTATCCCATTTCTGGGGCTCTTGAAGCCCCCATCAGCTCCCTCAAGCCCTCTCCCTCTTTTTCTTTTTCTTTTCAAAAAGAGAATTCAGCAAGATTTAGGGATAATTTTTGAGCACATGTGAAAGTATCCCCACCCACCCTCTATACGTCCCCCCCCCGCCAAATTCCTCCATTTTCTTCTGTACTCCTGGTCAAAATGATCAAAATAGTGTCAGGAGGGGAAAGGGACTGCAGAGGAAAGTGGGGGTATTGGGGCTTACTGGGGAAAATTGTCCCCTGCATCTCATACAGTTACCCACCCCTGCTCCTATGCAATGTTTCCTTTTAGAGAGGTTATGCAAAGACTCTGTGTAGTAGTTGTGGTCACTGAGCTGTAAGCCACACAATTCAAATACCACCCCAGCTATGAATTCACCAGGTGGCCTTTGGCAGCTTACCTTTTCCCAGCTGGCACTTTTCATATGAAATCCAGTAGGAATAACCCCAAACCATATACTGTTGTCTTGCATTGGAACTGACCATGGCAATTTGGCCTATGCACTTTGGATTCTGTGCAGAATTCATGTTCACATATAAATATCTGATGGGACAAATGCATTTCTTGGGCAGAACTGGTGGCTGTAACCTTACTTCCTCCACTGCTTGTAGTAGTTCTCACCCAACAGATTTGTCAAAACCAGGCCACTCAGTGTGAAGTATTCAAAATGCTATGCAAGTGTGTTACTTTTTAGAATAGAGTTTTACAAGGTTGCATAAAGACTTTTTAAACTGACTTCTCACCAAGTTTCCTCTCTTCCCTGAGTATTTTTTTTTAATCATTGTATTCTTTTGTTCTGTGCAAAGTTTCCTGTGAATATTAACAGTGTATTGGAATGCAAAATCCATTGTGGTGGTGTTTCTTCCTCTTTTTCTTAGATCATATCTGGGAATTTAAATACCTGTTTGCAAAGCACAGTCCTGTCTCTGGTGAACTTGAATTGCACACAACACCCTGGTCAACCCTAGAGTGTCTCTTTGATGATGACAGGAGAGCTATAGAGTTCAAAGAAAAGTTTGAAAAGGATGCCAAACCGTTAAGAAGTGTGATTGCTCTTGCTGCCCACCTAGAAGAGAAATGTTCTGGTGAAGTTTTGACTCAAAATTGCTTGGGGGCTGTTGGGTATTTCTTTATTTTAATTGGGGGAAAAAACCCTTTCCAAAGAGCTTGGGGGAGATCATGGGAATTAAACATAAAGCAAGGCACACAATTACAGACTATATGTCCGATTGAATTCACTTGCCTACCTCTTCCTTATCTTGGAGGTAGAACGCTAGGAAACGTATTCATCAAAAGTTTTTTCAGAAACAACACAGGCTCTTAGGTGAAAGGAATTCCACAACTGGGAACCCCGTGGGGCTATCACTGAAAATGTAACTCTTTGTTCAGTGAGCAATTGTGGCACATCTTCTCAGAAATGCAAGTTGTGCAGCCAGATTTCAGTAAAAACAGGAAAAATGCATGAAAACAAGCAGCAAATGCTTGTTTTAATAAGATTTTCCCAACTGGCTGCCAAACTGAGCCACAGGCCATGTATGTCTTAACTGCTCCTCTATATTCATTTCATTTATCTTTTGTGCAATAATGGCAGAGCCAAGGGTATGCTCTCACGTTGCATTTAATTGAGAGCAAATCCCACTGTGGCTTTATCTCTGAGTGGCTATTATAAGATTGTGCTGTTGATCTCAAATTTTTGTGACGCTATATGGCAAGATGTTTAATAATCATTAACTACTGATTATCTCCTCTTTGCTTCTGTTTTCTTGAGGCAGAAAAAATGAGAAAAATATTTTGAGCAACTCCTTTCTATTTTCATAGGAATAATCCAAGTGAAAGCCCATATCTCAGAACTGAAATTTACTGTTGCTTCCTCCGCACGAGGAGAAGTTGTTATCCGTGCACATGCTTCACTAAAGCATATACTCAGCTCTCTTGCTCTGATCACTTATGTGGGCTGCGCAGAATGTGGACTTGAACTCCAAATGGATGATAACAAGATCTACAAACAATGCATTAGCTGTTTACCCTCTAATAGAGTTAAAACATTCTACAGGTAAAAAAAAAAGTTTGTTTTTACATGTGTGAGAAAGAATTAAAACAATAAAGATGTCAGTAGCCACCTCATCAAAATGATTTTCACCAACTTGGTGCCTTCCAGATATGTTGGACTACACCTCTTATCTTGCATCACCCCAGATAGCATGAATCTCTTTATTGGGAATAATGTGAAATATAGTCTGACACATTTGGAGGCCCCTAGTTAGGAAAGTCTGCATTCAGATGGCAATCTAACCCAGATATATTCATGGTTGTAAAAGAAATACACTGCATTGAGACTTCTCCTTGTTGTTTAAATTATTTTAAACCCTTTTCATACTAGTGAAATAGTCCTACTTTGAGAATTAGACTGACTCAATTATGCTCATTTACTTGACTCTCAAGATGGCAGTCACCCTGTTCTTTCTGATCCTGTGTGAATGGGCAATAGAAAATTGGGAACACTTTGTGCTTATGTGAGGTTTCTCACACAGACTCGAAGGACAAGTGGATACTTCTTACAGATGAGACAGTCTTTGGGCAAAAGCCAGCTGTCTGTAGGGATAGGCAGTGTGGAAGAACAAATGTGCAGCTTTGTGCCTAAGCATGTTTACCCTGTCAAAGCCTGTAGCAGGAATTCCCTATGGAGGAGCATCTATCAGGCAATTTGGGGCTTAAAGGGAACATGAAGGGACTGATAGGTCAGCTGCAGTGCTGTGTAGGGACTTCTTAGATCTAGCAAGTAGAACACAGAGCTGCTGCTTACATTCCTACTTTGTCTTCAGCCTTGAGATGCAGCCTTGAGAGTCTAGCTATAGGGATGCCAGTAAACGTCTCCTGAGCTACACTTGGAAAATGACCTTTGGGGGTTGTTAAAGCCCACCTCAAAATTAGAGTGAGCTTTATAATCTCTATTTTTCTTCTGGAGGCTTTGCAACCCACTGCAGTAATCAAGGAGGGAAACGGGGAGCAGAAGAGTCACCTTCTTTTTTTGCCTCTCATGTGACCAAGGGAAAGAATGTTTGTTTTTGGAGTGACATCTTTCTCAGTCTTCAATAGATTTTTTATAGAGTTTTCCCTTTTTTTCCTTTGAAAAGTCTTGAGTCTTCCATCTCTGTTACAGGATTTATCTTTGTCCAAAACAGGCAGTCAGACTTGTTCCTCTGTGAATGAGTTCCACTCCTTTTCTAAATAAACCCAGAACTTTCTCTGTTAATATTTCCTTATAGTTTTATTTATATCCTGCCTTTTGCCATGCATAGGCCTCAATGTGGCAATATATTTCTCATGTATTAATGAGTAACATTATTCATAATATAATACCATGTTACATTTGATTCTTTAGATCGTGGTTATTGCAGAGAACACCACAATAGTTCTGCATCCCCTGCAGGTAGCATCTTTGCCTCCCATGCAAACATGGCAACCTGGTTTTGTACCTGGGGACATTTAACAGTTGTTTGTGGTCTTACTTGCTGTGACAGAGCCTGGGGATGTGGCCAGTCTCAGTGACAGGGCAACCCTGGCAACAGTTGCCATGTATCTCAAGAGGCTCTGGGTAAGAGAGAAACCCAGCCCATTGGTACATGTAAGAGGCTGAGGAGGACCTCTCTATAAGACAATGACTTGCATTTTTGGGATCTTCCTGCAAAGATTTCCAGACGGATTCTGAGTGAGAGCTTTTCAGTCAGCCAACGGAGGTTGTTTGAATAACTGGGATTATCTCCTCAGGGGCCAAGTAAGAGGCAGGGAAGAAATCAATCTGTTTTGAGTTGAGTCAGGAGGGTAATCTAAACTTGAGAATTTAGCCTTTGAGCAGAAAAGGAAGCCAGAGGCCTGGGTGTGTAGGAAAGCTCAGAACCTGAATACTGCGGTTCAGCTGAAGAAATTGGTTAAATACATTTGGAAGTTCTATTTTGCCTGAATATAGTCGTAACACCCAATACCTTTTCCCTGTTTGTTATTTTAATAAAGATTACATTTTAATTTTAATAAAGATTTTTATAATTTTTGACTTAGCAGAGTACTTTTTCATCAGTTTTAATTTTAAAGGAACACGCTACCACAGATTATTAAATCTTTGTGAATAAAACCAGAGGGGCTTTACCCCTTATTCACTAAAGAGATGATTTTAAAAGGAGGGAGCAAGGATTGTATAAGGAGGGTGGCAGGGTGCTATAGCAGGCTTGGATGGGAGCTGCCATCTCCTGATTGAGAGAAGGAAAAGCAGGCCTGCCTCCCCCCACACTTGTCCAAAAGTGGCTTTTTCTATCTATGATAGCACAGTCATGTGCAGATTCATTTACAAGTTATTCCCACTGTTTTCAGTGCCCTTTACTCCCTAGAAAGTGTATCCAGCATAAAATGCACCTATTAGTTTATAGATACTGAAAGAATAGCAGATTTCCACTAAAAATCCATTTGTCATGTCTTTCCAATTCTATGGTATTGAAAGAATCTTTGTAACTTATTATTAAATTTCTCTGATTTATTATTTTCTAGTAGACTACATCCCAACAGAATTTAGTGGATAAAAAAAACGGTTTTATCATGTGATGGGATGATCATTGGGTGCACATTGTTAAAGAATTAAAAGTACTAGTGCTCATACTAGCTGAGTAGATTTTGTTTCCTGTTCTGTTTTTTTTTTCTGAAATTTTGTTTTCTAATTGTTTTATTATTAGATTGACCTTGGAAGTTCTATAAATACCACCTGGAATCCTTGGGTGATCGTTGCAGTCTAGAAATGTTTTAAAAACATATGCACACGCACAAAAAAGATACATTTGTTTTCGGTTTCTACATCATATCTATGGTTCTACTCCCTGCACAAAACATCACTCACAGCTTTCTTGAGCTGAAAAACATTTGGAAAACTAGACACTATACTCTGGACAAATTCGACTAAACAACATCACATTGAATTATTTCAGCAAATTCTATGAGGGAGGGAAGCCTGTTAGAAAACACTAGGTGGCAGCAGAGGTTGAGTTTTGCAGATGTGAACATTTTAAAAAAATGTTTTTATTCTGTCTGTGTGTTATGTCCTTTCAAGCCACCTGTCAATTTATGGTGACACCCATGAGTTACACAGAGCTTTCTTAGGCAAGGAATTCTCAGAAATGGTTTACCACTTGGTATTCTCTGGCAGTCTCCCTTTCAAGTTCTAATCATGTCTAACCCTGCTTAGCTTTCAAGATCAGATAGGATCTAGTGCTTTCAGATGATATAATTAGGTACTAGGAAATTTGCCTGTTACTGATTTTGGGTAACTGATTTGGGTAAATGATTAGGTACTAGGAAATTTGCCAGGCTGTTACTGATATTGGTGATTTGTTTTATGATTTGAACAAAACAAAAATTTTATTGGTTGGCTAAGTTTTATTGGTTGGCTAAGTTTGACTGAATCAGATCCAAAACCTTACTGAGATCTTCAGTTTGATCCCATTAGATAATGTAGAGTTTGTTAACTTTGATCAAACATATGCAATGGCCAGGACTGATCGCACCAAGAATAAACACATTTGGCACACCAGCTTAAGTTGTATGAAGGCAGTCCTGGCTGTAACCACTACAAATTGTGTATTTGGGAGGTCTCCATACAGAAGGGTTGGGTCCCAAACTTGATATTCTGCTTGGTCCCATTAGATGATACACCAAATTCTTGATTCTGTGATAAAATATATGAATTTTTGTATGCAGCAAGCATCCAGTTATAGCAGACAGTAGTCATTTGTGTTTGATCTTAGTAATTTGAGGCATTACTTGTACTCTGAACCTTTGCAAAGAAGCTCATCTACAAGCCTCTAACGTATTTCTATATATGCCTAAGGTTGTGCCAGTTTTCCATTTGGCTGCAGTCTCATGAACTTTGTTGGGATACCTGGGATTCATTTCTCACAGCACATGAAGGGCTCTGAATAAAAGGAGCCCTCAGCAGCTCATCAGAGATCACAGACACAGCCCTCTGAATCTTATACCAAAATGTGCCATAAGCAAGATGTGGAATTTGCACACCTTAAAGAAAAAAGCTGTACTCACCTTTAAAAAAATTATCCTCCAGGATAAACAAGGAAGGGCAACTGCCTGGTGTTGAGATGCCGATCTGGAGGGCTATATTCCTTCCTGATTTCCCTATCCAGCCCATTTGGAGGACAATTTTTTTTTTCAGTCAAACAATAGCATCCTTGCAAAGCTTGTGAGGGCACCATTGGCCCTTTTTCTTCACTTGGGATCTTTTTTGCATTCCCTCACTAGTTCCATGCCTGAATGGTGCTGTTTTTTCAGGGGAGGGGGGCGCAGAGCTCCATTCAGGTCTAAAATGGTGATAGAGTCCAATGAGGACTCCAAACACAATACAGTGGCCAGCAATCTCCCTCAGGGGGTTGAAGGGAGTGTTTTCTGACCCTTTTGACCCCTAAAATGGCAGGGGGCATGAAGGAGTCGTGGAGGTTGCAAAGAGCTTTGGGAGCACAATCCATGTAAAGAGTACACTTTCACACACACACACACACACACACACACACCTGAATTTAGAAGGAATTAGTGTCCCGTGGTACCTGTTTTGTACTCAGAACTCATGAATATAAGAATTCTTTTTTGGATCACTGCTTTCAGTGAGTACAGTGAAAAACATTAAACAAACACTAAGCAAGATGTATATTAGTGCTCAGGGCCAGTTCCAGTAACTTAAGGAAAAATAATACAGAAGTGATTAGCCCTCACTTCCCAGTTTAACCTTGACCACTGAAAGCCAATTTCAGAACAAACTGAGCATCCCTAAAGAATGCTTTGGGGCTGTGAATCTTCAGAGGATAAGCTTTTGATAACAGAGTCAGAAGAACTTTATGCTTGTCTGTGCAGTTCCTGCAGCTTGTATAAAGAGACCTTGGTTGGTGATAGAGTTCACAATCAGACACAGGAAAGCAATGGTCTCTCTCAGAGACCATTTCTGGGAGCTGTGTAGTTAGCATGTACATGGAGAAAATAACCAATAACTTTGGAATTATCAAGCCTATCACTTGGATGGGCCTCATAGCTTGTGGTGCTGAGGTTTACGTATTGATGCATGTGTATGCATAGCTAAATGGTAAGTGACTGGGCATTAGTATCTTTTGCACAATATTGTTTTGCACTTATCAATAAGGTAACTATAGTTACTTTTTAAAGCCTGTTTTTAAAGAGTTAACTTTACTTAACCAACCTAACAAAGCAGTAAGCCTTTTTGCATAGAAATGTTGAAACGCAAATACTGGACTTAATCTGCATTTCAAAGAGTATGAATTTATCTCATTTAGGAAACTACATGCCAAAATTATATTAAAGCTACATTTCCTTTTCCTGGCCTATTTAATTGTTCTTGTCTTTCTACAGTTTATTGAAAACAGTCTGGAGCAAGCATTTCAAATAATAGACAGATTGGCTGTTTAGAACAAGAGTGGGAATCATATGCCCCCCTCCTTACCAGATGTTGTTGGAGTGGGACTTCCAGCAGCCCTGGCCAGTGTAGCAAATAGTCAGGGAATGCTGGGAGTTGCAGTCCAATGACATCTGGAGAGCCACATGATTCCTACCCCTGTTTTACAAAGAGGAGTGTGTGTGTGTGTGTGCACGTGTGTGCATGTGTGCATGCATGCTTAAAGCAAGAGTAGGAAATGTTTTTCAGGCAAGGGCTGAACGAGTTCTCAGCAATCACATTGAAGACCACATGCCACCAGTGGGCAGAGACATGCCTCAAAGTAGCCACTTTTATAGCCTCTAATAGAGTCTCTTACATGGGGGTGAGCAACTGTGAAAAAGTTAGGAGGTCACCTTAGAATCCCCCACCCGGGACCCTTAAGGGACTGCTCCTCACTCTGCAACTCATTGCCCTCCCACCAAAAATCTAATTTTTTTCCAAAAATACTTTGAGGTCAAGGAGATTCAGGGGGCCATATAAAGAGCCTTGGGGGTTTATGTGACTTAGACTTTCCACAGCCCTGCTCTAACATGATTGCCTAGACACTTCTCTGTATCTCTTTCACGCACACATACTGTATGCATATAAACACATGCACACATGTGTACACATTGCCAGTGGATGCTTTTTAAATTGCAGCAGGGGAGAGGAAGGGGGGTCTCTGCCTTAGAAACTACTAGTTCCCAGCAATGTCCCTACCAAAATCCTCCCCCCATTGCAGCTAGTCTTTTAAAAACCTCCATCAGTGTGGAAGGAAGGAAGGAAGAAGGCTGCAATTATAGGCTAGTATTGTATTTTAATTATTTAGTATATAGCATTCTCAAATTAATCATATCACCTACTTCTCTTTGAAACTCCCATTTATTTGTAGCTGATTAAAACTATTAGTGGGGATTGAAATGGCTGCTAGGCTGCTAGAGAATTCCGCTCACATTAATTGCTTACATACAGAGAGTGAGCTGGTTAGGCGCCACAATTAGTCAAGTGTTTTGACTTCAAAGCTGAGAGATGTCCTTGATGCGAGGAGTGCTAAAGGTTAGATATGCTTGAGTATATATTGATTTTTTTTCTTGAATTTACTTTGAATCATAAGATAGGCTTCTTATTTCAGCTGTTCTTACATGCATTTCTATAAATTCTTGTTTTTATTGCTTTACTTATTTTTCAGAGCTTAATTTCAGCCTGCCCACAGAATCTATTTTGTGTGTGTGTGTGTGTGTGTGTGTGTATGTGTGTGTTGCAGCTTAGTGCTGGGCCATATGTTAGCTACTCATGTTGCTTACATTTAGATAATACATAATACTAGCATCTGTGTTCTGCCTTCATGATACTCTAGGATTTGAACAACAAATGGAATGTTGGGTGGAGTAGATTCTTCAGATTGTATATATACACATACACACCATCTGCTATATTTGGGTAAATATCTGTGTAACTATAATGAGTTCAATCTTTGAGAAAGTGAGGGCTGTCATTTGTAATGTGCAGGGTAAAGGATCTGATTAACCACAAGTCTCAGAGTCCTATTCTTGAATATATCTAAGAATTAAATATTTGTGGTTCTTCTGCTTCATGGTAACCAGAGATACATACTCTTGAAGAATAATCACAGTCCGATATATAAGGAAAGACTTCCATCCCCAGTATGGTCCCCATATTGGAAAGAGTTAGGTTGGGGGTGAACAATTTCCCTAGTCCAGAGGCCACAAACATACACAGGGACCTCAGACTTGCCCTGTCATTCTCCTAAATGCTTTTTTTTTTAATTTAAAAAGCCCCTTTCACATAGTTGTAAAGCAAATTTGTCATATTTTTCACTCCTACAGAGCTGTTTTAGTTCTGGATGGGCTTTTTTTCCAAAACCAGACGTGACATCCATTCTCATTGGATTCTGAAACCACCTTGGCCTAAAATAGCTCTGAGAAGCCACAAACCTGGTGCCATCCATGTTTTCCAAACAGTCTCTGGGTTGTGACAAAAAATAACAGTTGTTTAATTTAAACATAGGTTTTCCTTTTGCTCATATGTGAAATATATGAATAAATGTTGGACCAAGTTTTACAATATTTGGCAATATTAAAGTATTTTATAAGATATGATGTTATTCTTTGGGTTTGAGAGAGGAAGGACTGAAGCAAAAGCAGTAGGAAATAACACACTTTATTCTATTTATTAGAAGTACATTTTGGTTGCTTGTTTATATCTTATCATTCAATCAAGCAGTATGTTAAAAGAAAAAACTTGCCTGAAGAATAACTCTTGTGACTATAGGTGATAATATGTTTAATAATCATATCTGAAAATTAACATCAGATGATGAAATATACAATATGTATGGCTTTCTTCTTGTTTACATATTTAGACCAGCACTGATGACTATAGGAGATGGAGGATATGAAATCCATGTTCAGGTGATGTCAGAACTGATTGAGAAAATGTTCCTCAACATTCCAGCTGAGTGGCTGAGCAAAATCATAGGTAAAGTATTGTGAAGTATTTGTGTAACTGAACTGAAGAAGCAAATAAAACTTAGTGACTAATTAAATGCTTGGCATCGTTCAACTGGTTATGTGAAGTAGATTTCTGTTCATGCCTCCCTCTTTTGTCAACAAAATGAAAGAGGTTTATTCAAGAGCTTTCCAAGGAAGCCTTACATTCTGTTCTAGAAACATCATCAAGCACCTTATTGTATGTATAATATATAATGTATAATGCCTCTCCATCATGGCCTTCCCTCAGTGGAAATCCAGAACCCAATGACTGCAGCAGGCTTTGCTCCCACCTCAGCAGGGTGTTTTTTGGAATGCTTGTTTTGTTTTTCACCATTTAGAAAGCTATGAACATCCTCTTCACAAATGCATAATGGAACTTAAAGCTATCCACTTTTTTTTACATAAAAGCTTATTGAGAGAGTCCTGTTCTATTTCTTTCTGCATCTCTGCCAGAAAGCACATGCAGAGAAAAGAACTTTATTGATAGCTATGCTGTTCCTTCTTCCCTGCAGAGCCTTCCTTAGATACCACTTACGGCATGATTATAGCAGATCTGTGCCATGCACTGCTCACAGACGTGAAAGCATCTTATCTTTTGACAATCAGAAGCCATTTTATACTGGATGAAAACAGCTATCCATTGGAGAAGGAGTTCCATCTACTGGGTTTTCATCTTGACCTCTGAACAAGTGCTTTCTTGGAGGAATGACAAGCCTTTTCCACCATCCATTTTCTAATATTCTAAGTGACTTTTAAAAACAATAAATTTATATTTTAAGTAGATATATAAAATCTTCCAGAATTTCTCTTATTTTTATAGATACACTTTGTATTATTTATGAATGCAAATTATTTCTATGGAAAATCACCCCACTAAGTATAAATAAACTGAGTTTTATGATTTTCCATTGTGTTTATTTGTAGGCATTAGGCACTTCCTGAAAGTATATCTGAAAATGTATTATCACCAGTTTTAACCCTCATCCTAGTATGCTAATCACATTTTGTAAAATAAGCCACACAACTAGACCTACAAAATTGACATGTTGAGACATTGCCACCTGAAGATTTCAGCCACCTGCCATGTACAGGGGCCTTTTTTAATGAACAAAAACCAAAATTGCCCCACAAAATCTATGGCTTATTGCCATTGGGGTACCTTCTGCGCCACACAAGATGTTGTTGTTGTGTGCCAGCAAGTTGTTTCCAACATATGATGACCCTAAGGCAAACCTATCACTGGGTTTTCTTGGCAAGATTTGTTTGTGGGGAGGGGTTGCTTTTGACTTCCTCTGTGGCTGAAAGAATGTGAGTTGCCCGGGGTCACCCAGAGAGCTTCCATGGCCAAGCTGGGATTCAAAGTGTTTTCCAGAGTCCTAGTCCAGAACTCAAACCACTAAACCACAGTGGGACTGTATCAGGACAAAAAATGTCCCATACCATTTTGTGGTTGAAACATAATGCAAAGAAGCTAGCATGGGTTTTCTAATAGGAAGCAAACCCAAACCCTACCTGTACCCAAACATAGGTAGGCAGCCTGTGCACAATCAGTTGATTTTTGTCTAGGAAGCAACCAGCAGGGATAATAGTGTGGCCAGGTACAGACAGGCACATAATTCAGCCTAGAGCAGCTAGAGATGACCTTCAGGAATGGCTTTGGCCAAAGAAGCCCATGCAGAGAAAGAAACAATGCTTCACAGTGAACTGTTCTTTACAAAAAATGTTCTTTAACACTTAATCCAGGAAACAAATAGAGAAGCATCTGAAGTATTCAGGACATGGAAAATAGGAAACCTACCAAAGTCAAAGCATGGAAGTTCCTTGACATCACTGAGCTAAAGGTTACATTGTCCTACTGTTCTTGGTGTGGGTGTCTTGGGGACAAAATGAAGCCTTGGATGAACTGTGGCATCAAGTTTCAGGGTGATGCCATTTCAGAACAACTGTGAGCCAGCAAAGATTTTGTGTGTTCAAGAAGTGCTTGAGGTTCAACACGTGGAAAACAAGAGTGATGAATCAAGTCATTGATAAACTGGCTGTGTCTCAAGATATATTGACTGTATTTGTTGAAAAGATTTGAACATGGCACAAATCACAAATGGAGAATGATGTGTGCTAACAGTTGATGACTAGCAGGTTGAATTCACATGAAAATGGCCATACCAGAAACATATGCCAAGTAAACCAAGAAAAATTGCATAAAAGAGTGGTTGTGCTGTAGTGATAAGACATCACATCCTCCGAACTCCTGCATATGTTGTGAAATACAAATACTCAAAATGTGTTCTTTTCACCCTCTTGGAGAGCTTTCCATCTTGAACAGGCAGACTGTGACTTCTGCTATATTATTAACAAATCAAATAAGATTATTGACTTTTACATTTGTACTAGAAATCTCCTCTTATTTTCTGGCTGTGAATTAAATGTCATAACAATACTGGAGGCATGTTCCAAAGTAAATATTTGTTTCTACTCTTCTATTTAAACAAAGGAAGAGAAGAGTTTGGATGATATTTATTTAATAGAAATTGGGGGAAATTGGATAAATAGGTGACAAAAAAGCAGATAAGTTTACTAGGCTTGTCTTTTGGAAATGGAGATATGCAAAAATTATAGCCTTAAATGTATTTTCTCTCCTAGGGAACTTTTGAAACCAGTTCTATTGAGCTAGGATTCTTAACAGAATTTTCAGACTTCTTGCCAAATTAAGATACTCAGAATTATTGGGGACACAACAAATAATTGGGCACACACAAAATGCAGTGAATATACAATAGTATCAGGTGTGGCTGACAGAAAGAACACAAATTCAAAATAGCTTGCTTATAGGTCTTTAAGCCCAGGCTGAGGTTGTTGTTGTGTGTGTGTGTGTGTGTGAGAGAGAGAGAGAGAGAGAAGGAACACAATTCCCTAACCATACAATCTTTTAATGAAGAAATATATTCAGTTGTTCTAGATCAGATTAGGCTGTATGTCCATCTAGTTCACTGCTGTCAACTTTGATTTGCAGCAGTTCTCCAAGGTCTCCAGAAAAATGTCCTTCACATTTGCTGTTCAAGCCTTCTGACTCCAAGAATGGGCAACTTGCAGCTCTCAAGATGATATTGGACTGCAATTCCCATCAGCCCTGGCAAACATAAACAAGTAATAAGAAATTATGGGACATGTGGTCTTGAGGGCGATATGTTGCCCAACCCTGTTGTAAGCGAACAATTGGGACCTGTTACAAGTGTATATTTTACCACTGAATTAAGGTTCCTCTTCCAGTCTAATTCAACACAGGAGCAGGCAATAGCAGACAAGCACTTCCTTGAAGATGAACATAGCCCCAGTATGACTCAGAGGCAAAACCCAAGTGGCCACTTATTCCTAGGGAGTATGGATACAGGCCATTTCCGCACTTCACTGTTATAGTGCTATTACTCCACATTCAACATCCTATGGAATTCTGGGGTTTGTAGTTTATGAAACCCAAGAGCTCTCTGGTTGAGAATTCTAAATGCCCCTCCCTAAACTACAAACTCTAGGATTCCACAGGATGTTGAAAGTGGAATAATAGCATTATAACGGTGTAGTGCAGAAATGACTCAGCTGTCAGAGACAGAAGCACTTGCCTGGAGTGTAAGGATTCCTCAAAGGCATGTGAGAGTATGATTCTCCTTATCAGTAGACTATCCTTTAGGTGATGCAGGTGACCTATAGCAACGTTTCTGGTGAGATTCTAAAGGCTCAGGCTCAAAAGACTTCCGTTCTAGGCACAGGTTGCAGCAGCTCCCAATTCCTATCTCTCTTGAACACCAAGTACCTCTCCCCATAACCTTACAATATTGACCTTTGCTAACATGTAGCAACAACACTGTCTTTGGGTCACCTAAAGCTGGAAAGGGACTCAACCAAGAGAGGCCTATACACTCTTTGGCTGCTAACCATCTGAAACCAAGTGATTTTTTTTGTTTTGTTTATTTTATTTTATTTTATTTTGGTGGAGGGTAGTGTTTGGCTTTTAAAAACTGTCTACTTTCTGTGCCTACTCTTATATAGATTTTCTTGCTGTGCTTTTTGGTGTGTGTGTTCTTTCTTGCTTTTTTTCTGTTTCTGTTGTATGAGAGATCCAACCTGGTATAGTGGTTTGAATATTGGACTTGGACTCTGGGAGATTGGGGTTTTAAATTGGCATTCTGCCATTGGGTGACCTTGGGCAAGTCACACTTGTTCAGCCTTAGAGGAAGGCAATGGCAAAACTCCTCTGAATAAATCTACGAAGAAAACCCTACAAGAGGGTTATCATAAATTTGGGTTGACTTAAAGGCACATTACAACAACAAATGGACATTTGCCATGTTTAAACTATTATATGGATTTTTAAAGTTGTGTTTGAGTTTTTTGTATTCTTTTTGAAATTAATATGAAAAGTAGCTTATATTATATTTTAAAATAAACAGTAATGGCACTTTGCTGATTGAAGACTATGTCCATCTCATAGTCTAACAGTTTTCAGCAGCACTCAGATGTATCCCCTTTTGTTTTGTTCCCAGCAACTGATATACATCCTGCCTCTCAATAAAGATAGACTATGAACTGTTCCATGGTTCATAGGCATCGAAAGACTTGTCCTTCATTAACAGTTAAAGATGGATATATGGATACACACTTCACAATTTTCTTTCAAGTGTCCATTCTTAGGGACTGGTAATGGTAGGAAAAACTCGTGTGTCCTAGTTTTCACCCTGTTGGTTGGGCATGCAAAAGCTGTTATGCATCCCTGCTAGTGGTTCTACTATGCATAGATTTTGGAAGATATGTCCGCAGCCCCCACTCTCCACAGATATTGGTTGCTTTCCCACCCCTACCCACCCCTTCTGCTTCCGATATTGTAAGTGCTAGTGCTGCTAGCTGCATTTCTCCACAGCTGCCAAGTCACATTCTGCCTAGTAGAAGGAAGAGGAGGTGCCCAGAGTCAGGTAGGATTTTGAAAGAAAATGAAAGCAGCTGCCTTGCTCTTGATCTGTGGTGTGCTAAAGAGGAACATCTGACACTTGCCTACCAGGATTAATCAAGCCATCCAGAAGATCAGTGAGCATAAAGAGTGTGGTTTCTTCCTGATGTGCTTTTTCTTGCCATCACTGATAACAGTCAAAACTAATCTGATGGATGGCCACGGTATTAGAATTCAAGGAGGACTAGAGGATGCTTACTGTTGTCTGGGGAGACAAATGCTACAGAAAATATGCTTTGCCTGCCTGCCTGTGGGCATATCTAGAATCTAGCAGCCATAAACTATGAAGTGGGGAGGGAAGGTCCATCTCTCTGGTTTTGTGTGTTTAATTTTCTCTAGTCCTTTATCTTCTTTCGTCTATGAAAGTCAGGGGTTTCACAGATATAATCTTATGCACACATTGTGGAATAAGCTGTGTTGAAAAATATAAGGCTTATTTCTGAGTAAATATGCACGGGGTCTGGTTAATCACTCGATATGTTTATTTGTGGAAGAGGAGGCGGGGGAGTTGCATAGGACAAACTTGGCCTGTACAGGCTGCTGCTGTACTTGTGGACAAGTATAAAACTGGAGAAGAGATGAAGCATGACCTATATCTGCAAAGATAGAAAATGCTGGCGCTATTTCTTCCCTGAGACCTTGTGTTATTTCTCCCCTGAGACCTTTATTGTTCCTTACTTTTATAATGTCAAAACCTTTATACCCAAGTGGGGCTGCAAAAAAGGAAGATAAAAACTCCAGCTTGCACATGACATACATGTGGCAATGAAGACACTTGTCTCACCAGTTACAATCTATAACCTAGTTGCTCAGATGAGTAGAGGAGAAATTCTGGGAAAAGTATTACATACAGTGGGCCTTTCTCTTGTGTGAGCTCTGCACACATGAATGTGAGGTTGCACAAAGTATTGCATCCCATTATAGTCAATGGATGTGGCAAGTGCGTGGCTGCACTGCTGCTGGTGCATGCAGCTTGTGTCCCTTGACTATAAAGAGATGTGGCACTTTGCATTTTTTGTTTTCCACAGGGGTTACTGGAATGGAACCCCAGCATACACAGTAGATGCACTGTATTATGTTGTGAAATAAGTATTACCTTAGAACAGTCTGTGAAAATGTTTGGCAAGCCTCTCAATGACAAGTTCCTAGGCTTAGCAGGAACCTCAAGCCAATGTGATTCATATTTTGAAGCAACATGTTAACTTTGTAAAATAAGATGTTAGAAATGTATGTGGATCACACTCCCCACTAAAACCTCTACCAGAACCAGTGTTACCCTAAGAGGTGGGGGACTTAGGGTAATGTCAGCATCTCCTTAGAATTTGAGGGAATTATAGCTCAAAGGAGGCCTGCGAGAGGAGGGTAATGGCAGGATCTTTTCACCTGTATGTACCAATACTAACTATAGAGAAGACTCCAGTTAAAGTTGAGCAAGTATTTTATCTGAGTTGACAAACACATGAGAGATCAGACACTCTTAAGAATCATACAAGGCTACTGGAAGTGAGGCAAGGAAAGCTGGATAGAGAGAGTTTGGGTGGAAAGGATGATAGTTAGCAATCCTGAAGAAGGGGTCACAGCAGAGGGATTCAGACAGTGTCTGAATCGTGAAGGAACAGCACTTTGGGACACCACGTACAATGTACTACATCCAAAGTATTATGTCCAACATACTACAAAAGACTGGGGTCGAAGCTAGGGTATTTATACTCTATTTCACACCCTGAAGCAGTGTATTGACAAAGCCGTAATAGCTTTCCCATGGGATTGACAAAGGGGTCCAGGATGGACTGATTACTTAACTCCAGAGTGACAAAACATTGATAGGAATCATGGCACTCTCTTAATCTTTGGTCAGGTAGGGTGTATAGGAAAGATCTCTGTAGGATAAGATAGAGGGATGGTCTCTGATTGCTCACCAATCTGGATGGTTTGTCTTTCATTGTATTTAGAAATGCAAAGAGCCTTGAGTGATGAAAGGATTAGCACAAACCTATTAGCACCAGGTTTTCTGCCTAATCCTCCCTGGACTTATGACCCTAAATATGTCTTAGGTCAACTTGATCCCGGAACATGTTTCTAGTCAGCGTGACCTCGATAATGCTCTCCAGTCGTTAATAAGTCTAATTTATGAAAATCACATATCTCATAGGAGGTGTGGTAGGGTATGATAACACCAGAAATAGCCATGCTGACTAGGGGATTCTAGAAATTGTAGCCCCAAAGATATTCTGCACTCTATGAGATAGACAACACTGGTGACATGGCTATGCCCTGGCACCATCTGATCCCTTTTAAAGGCATGAAACAATCAAGACTTTTGTCTAAAGCTTAAGAATATATCAGTAAGTAGTATACCATATGCTTCACTAAACTGAAATTCAGTTCCACTGTCTAATCCAGGAGTGAAGAACCTCCATATATTGATAGACCACCACTCCCATCATCCTTATAATTGGCCATACTGATTAGAACTGATGAGATTGGGTTCAGAAGCATCTGAAGGTTCAGACATTCTCTGTCCCACGTCTAATCCACAGGGAAGCCTATATATAGTGTTAAAAAGATGCTTATATTATTATATACTACCCTGGGTTTTACTGTGGTTGGCACTTAATGCATCAAGCTTAATGACTTCATCAGGGACTGTCTTTAGGTCTCAAGTTTTAGCCTGGGAACCTTAGGGTGTGAAGGATCCTGACCTGGCTGCCCCGGCTATGACTGAAATGGCCAGATGTCAATATGAACTAAAGCTAGGCTTTTCTCACATGTTGTAGTGAAATGTTTGAGGGCTCTCCAGAGTCATACAGTATTTCACAACGTCAAAAAAAGCTCAGAGCAAGATTCTGAGACAGGTCTTATCACCTTGATCAGAAAAGTGACTGCTTGGCTGCTCTTAGTATTTGGCCTGCAACTTTCATCACTTGAGCAGCTTCCTACGTAAGCAATGAATTTTTCTCTGTGACTGGGGTTCCACACACCCTCCTTTGTTCCCTCCCAATGTTTAAATAATTTTAATTAGATAATTTCAGGGTGGGTTGGAGGAAAGATTTAAAAATCATAAGTAACCTAAATGCCAGGAGTAGCATTGTCTCAGACAGATTGTACAGGAGTCCCACAATGTTTGTGCCACAGCAAAATAGTTTTGCTCACAATCACATCGGTGTTGTCTCAAAGTATATTTTCCAAAAACTTTTCAACCTTTTCTGCAATATGCAGGGCTGTTAACTTCATTTTGAAGGTTAATCAGATCTCTGTTGCAACAAAGACAAGTATTTGCAAGCACTGCTGATAACTTTATCCTGAACCCTCTATAAGCTGGACTCAGGTAGACTGACAGCAAAACACCTTCCAAACCAAACTCTTTGATGGAGCATTTGGTACACTGTCAAGGAAGAAGGATATGCCTCGCACTCATTGTATTGTGTAGTTTTTGCAACAGGTCACTACTTCAAACCATAATTCAGTATTTTGAGAAGGAACTGGTAGTAAGCAGACAGTAAAGCAGTCTCACAATTCACTGACTGCTGCTGAATATCCAAATGTACATTGTGGGCTAACCATGGAAGAATTAATAACATGTTATTTTAAATGTTTCAAAATATAAAATGTACTTTTATGTAAGAGAAGACAATTGTCAACTGGAAAGGGACAGAGGAAATATATTGTTTCTCAGACATCACAGCAATAGTTTTGACAAAATGCAATACGTTACAAACCACAGACCAATTATAATTGTCTCAAAGATGTGATGGGAACACCAATTTTAGGTGATAACCAAGAGCATCATCTATTGCAATGTCAACAAGAAGAAGATATAGATTGGGATGGACAAGGTGTGTCCCCCGAAGGTTTTTGGACTGCATCTCCTATAATCCTTCACTATGCTGTCTACTGCTGACAGGGGTTGTAGGACCAAAAACATTTTGAGGGCTACAGATGCATACCTCTCCCTCTGACATAAATAGAATGGCAAATACATTCATAGGCATGCCAACTCAGAAGTAAAATTCATTGAATTCAACAGGGTTCACATCCAGGAAAGTGTATTTAAGACTGTAGCATAACTTTATTCTTACATTTATAGGAAGGGTGGGAAACCTGTTCCCTCCTCATGTTGATAGACTGCAACTCTCATCTGCCCTTACCACTACAGTGAAAGAGGATAAGTCCAGCAACACTTGGTGGGCCACAGTACCCTTACTTCTACCTAGAGATTATATATTTACTTCTGAACTGGAATTCAATCTAGTCTAAACTATGAGGCAGAGTTATTGGTACCCAATATCATATTGGTATTTGATTCTGACAGCGTATGCAAGAGGAAACCAAGAATAAAATAAGAGCTTATGCAAGGAAGCTCGTATCATTAGAGTCATTGTGCTAATTAACACTGCATCCTGTTTCAGTGGGGAGCCTGTCTTATTTCAGCTAAAACAATTTCCTGATGTTCCCTGTTCACGCAGTGGTCATTGGTCCAAGGTATAATTTAACAGTTACAAAAGTCCGCACGTTAAACATTCAAGTGAGTGACTGAAATTAAGTGACCTTTTCTCTCTGCGTGTTTTTAAACAGTTTGCTCATTAGGTGTGAACGTAACAATAGGTCTGAGCTCATATTTCAAAAAGGCTGGACTTTAACTAGGAATTTAGAAAAATACCTCCTTTTTTTTCTGCTGTGTATTCTCTCTTCTACATTTATACACTCACACATTTGTACAGCCTGCTCTTCATAGCCTCCTGCAGCTTGTGGGATGCCTTTTGGGTCTGTCTGTGCTAGGCAAAGCATACAAGCACATGGAACAGCCCTGAAGCTTCACCCTAGCAAAGAAATGGAAATGGTCTTCATGACTGGAGGAAATGACTCTAATAATACTGAGATTCTGGCATTGTTATACCGGAAACTGGCTTTCAGAATATACCCACATATTTTCATAACATCCTCACCCACCCAAATTAAGAGGCAGCTTATTAAATCTTGCTCTTTGCTCTGTCGCTAGAGGAACTAGAACAGCTCATGGGGCCATAACTGCTCCTTCCAGCTGAAGACATTCAAATGCAGGTGTCAGACCAGTAGGAGCCAATATCCACATTATCCTCTGTTGACTCTCATTTTGTTGTCTTCAAAGACTGCCAGAAGTGCCACCATATATTTTTTTCTTGGAAAGATGATACAAATCAATGGAAGTCTCACCAGTGACATAAATATGAATCTTTATAAATTGACTTAATAAGAAGCATACAGCTATAGTTAGGTGAATTCATTTACCACTGTTCACACACACACACACACACACACACACACACTTACTTCACTGATGGGAAGGTTGGGAACCATAAGAGTTTTGTAATCTTTTTTCGTATTGTTTCCTGTTCTCACAAAAAGAAAATTAAACATTTAGAAGCATTTTAAGCTGTACAATTCCAGCTAGGAAATCTTAAGAAGCTTTAAACAATGTAACTCCTTTAAGTAAGTCTTTTGAAGATTGGGTGCTGCCAGAATACCAACACTGATTTTATTTGTTCAGTGCATAGCTAAATTTAACCCATGCAATTCATCACGTTTTGCTTAACTCGCTAGACTTTGAGAAGGAATATTACTGAGTTATTTCAAAGGTTGGTGGGGACAACCTGCAGCCCTGCAGATGTTGCAGCACTGCAGTTCCCACCTGTAGTATTTCATACAGCTAATGGTGAGGGATAAGCAGAACTATAGGCCAGCAACATCTGGAAGGCCACAAATTGTTCACTCCTGATGCACAGCTTTAGCTTAGTGAAGAATAAATTGGGTGTGTTTAAGAAAACCACCATAAAGAGTCGAAGGCCAACAAAGGACACCTAAAACCACTGAGTTCTGCACTGGATTACTGCCAGGGGTACATTTGCCTGCCAATTCACATGGCCACTTGGGTCAGGTAAAAGCATAACAAATTTCAATAGTAGCTGTAGTGAGGCTTTCAGTACCCAATCTCACTGGTTTAGGAGCTTTCATAATTATAAGAGTCATACTCCCTTCTGCAGCTGAGGGGATCATGAAGGAGGTCACATTGAGGCCCATTGTTTCCTTGGGATGTTGCCAACTGTCTTTAATTACCAAGCCACAGAGTTTCTGTGAAGCAGACCATAAAGAGGATACATCTAGTGGACCAATCCTGGAGATAACACTGTTGAAAGTTCCTCAGTCCCACAATGTACAGGCAGAAGGTCTCACTTGCATGAAAGTTCTTCACCCTTCAGCTGCTAAGAGACAAAGTATGCCACCTCTTCACCAGCTCCTTGGGTTTGCTGATCATTTCATTCCAGTGTTCCAGTTCTTTGCCCCTGGTGTACATGAAGGGTCCAACAACTACACGACCCAGTGAGTAAGTTTCTAAGCAAAAGCAGAAAAGGAGTGTGTAACTTTGGGGTTTTTTTTTGTTTTTTGTTTTTTTACAGCCAACATCTATATAGTTGTCAATGTGCACATGCAACAATAGTATGTAAGTAACTGAATGGTCCAAATTCCTCAGTCTGTGAACTGCATGTCACAGCTACTAAATAAACATGCCTTCTCTTCCTTCCTCACAAATCACTCCATATCTCATATTCTGAATGATCCTTCCTCTAATCCTCCTCCATAATGCTCTGTCCCTGGGTTTGGAAGGGCTGGGTCCTACCATTAGGCAGAGTGAGCCAACTATTTCATGTGACAGATAATGGTGGGAGGCAGAAGTGGCCACTCCCCAGCCATTCCTTCCAAGCCCTCCGGCCCTAAACTAGCTTGCTTCATTTGGTGCAGCAGAAGCATCTGTCTAGTTGTGATTGTTTAAAGAAGTTTGGCTATCTATCCTGTTGGCCTCTTTATGTGGTACTGAGCGTAAGGAGGTACCCTCTTGTCCTCAGAAGCCAAATTGCAAAGAATAGAGGATGCTTTTTGCAAAAAGTGTGTGCTGGGACAGCAGCTCTCATGCTTGGTTCCTCCAGATATTTATTATTGATTGATGGATTTGTTTCATTTATGTTCTGCCTTTCTCCCAACAAAGGACCCAGAGTGGCTTTCAGAAACAAAATAAAACTAAAATCCCAATAATACAAAGGTTTTAAAAAAAGATACCTTTGCAAAGATAAAACAAAAACAAAAGCAAAGTTACTATCATTAAAAAAACACATTGTTTTAGCTGTTCTGTTTTAAACTTACACTGTACACCATTTTGAATTGCATTCAGGAGAAAGGCAAGATATAAAATAAACATCCCTAATTTAAAATGGCATAAAATCCTTGAAAAGACAAGTCAAGATAAAAATGCAACCCCCCCTAATTAAAAGCCCTTTTGCATGACCCATTAAACAACACATGCCTGTTTAAATAAAAAGACCTTTGTTCTTCTTGTGTGCCTTAAAGTCATTGCCGACTTATGGCGACCCTATTGTGAACCTATCACCAGGTTTTCTTGGCAAGATTTGTTTAGATGAGGTTTGCCTTTTATTTCCTCTGAGACTGAGAGGGTGTGAGTTGCCCAGTGTCACCCAATGGGTTTCCATGGCAAAGCAGGGATTTGAACTTTGGCTTCAGAGTCATAGTCTGGTGCTTAAACCACTATGCCACATTGGCTCTCAAAAAGCTCTTCACCTGTTGGCAACAGGAAAGCAGAAGGGGTCCAGTCTAGCCCCTTTGATATCTTGGACTTCAGCTCCAGAAGCTGCAGCCACCATAACCAATGACAAGGGATTACGGAATTTGAAATCCAAAACATCTGGAGGGCCAAGAATTTCTTGTTTCATTTCTCTGTGTCAGAACACTTTTAAAGGCACTGAAAGAGGCTTGGGTATAATGGGTGCATTTGGTATGACTAAACAATTTTTGGTGAGTGAGGATGCTTGAATTTAACTAGCATGACTCAAACTGCCATGATCTGAAGGATGTACAGTAGAGTCCCGTTTATCCAACGCTCGGTTAGCCGACCATCCGGATTAACCGACTTTGCGACGGTCTGGGGCGTGGCTGTGGGCATTTGCGCGCCCCCAGACATGCCCAGACATGCCCAGACACACCCCGACACGCCCCCCAAATGGCGGCCGCCACGGGTGTCCAGGTAATCCGACCCTTTCGGTTATCCAACGCTGCGGCCGCCCGTTTGGGTCGGATAACCAGGACTCTACTGTATTTATCATAACTTTCTAAAATCCTTGGGCATCATTTCAGTTGAGGGATATAATACAAAATATGCATATTATATACAAAATGTATATACAAATAAATATACATACAAAATATATATTGGATATTTAAAATATATTTGATATTTTTGGATGTGTCTAAAATTAATATATATGGGGAAGAATAACAACGTTTAAGGGTTATAATTCCCAACTGTAGCCATCCAATTTAACTGCAGACTGCAAACCCCAGAATTCCATAGGATGTTGAAAGTGGAATAATAGCACTATAACAGTCTAGTGCAGAAATAGCTCTACTACTTATGTTATTACTGTAGCCTCTGTCCTGAAAGGTGAAGAATTTAACATGAAAGATCATCCTAAAATGCTGACAACTCTTTACCTTCTCCCTCAGCAACCTGGAGCACAGATAGGCTCAGGCTTGTTGTATCCAGCTCCAACTGGTCAACCTTGAAGCTGAATGTCTCATTGTACAATGGATCAGAGGAACCCACAACGGCTGTAGTCCTTTTGGTTTTGATGAACTGATTTTGCTTCATTAGGGACACTTTGACAAAGACACCTGGAATAAAACAGATGCGACTGGAAAATGCTTGAGCAAGTTGGAATTGCTGGGAAGAAAACAACCCCAAATCCCTGGGCCTAGGTAGACAAATCTATCTATTCTGGTTTCTTCTATGCTTGAATGTGTGTGGTTTAAAAAAAAATAAAAAAAATCACAAGTTATTTCAGTTCTAAGTATGAAGATATTTGAGAAACTAGTAAACAAAGTGAAATGAAATTCCCTCTGCAAGCATAGACCTCCCATTCCCTGTAGCAGGTTAGTGTACTGTCTACATGTGTGTTTGTGGGGAGGGAAGAAACAGAAGTCCTATAAGAATCAACCATCAGCATTTCCACCCTGTGCTGTTATAGTGCTAATATTCCACTTTCAACATCCTATGGAATTCTGGCGTTTATAGTTTCCTGAGGCCAAAGAGCTCTCTGGCTTCTTCATAAACTGCAAAGGCCCCTTCATAAACTGCAAAGCCCAGGATTCCATAGGATGTTGAAAGTGGAACAATAGCACTATAACAGTGTAGTGCAGAAAGGCCTCATGTGTGGCCCAACAGCACCTCCCATGTCATGGAGTGATGATTCTGCTTTGGATTTTAGTCTGAACTTTAAGAGCTACCCAACATACTGAACCTATTTGGGGGAAACAGGTTAACATATCGGATGGATCCTTTAATATACGGACTAAACTACCAGAGAGGATTCACAACCCCACTGACATAGAAGTCACTGGTGTGGGCAATTGTCACATTATGTCAACTCTCAAATAGTGTCACATACTAACTCACAACTCACTACTCACAACCTTATACAACATCATAGAATGTCAAATAGAGGCAATACATTCATCAGTTATTGAAATAGTTGAAGACTGTCTCCAGAATTTTCAATGTCTACATTTAGTAAAGAGAATTCCAAGCATAATTTTTGGGAGTGACAATGAATATATAACTAGATTTTTAAACAGACGAAGAGAAGTGACATTTTTCTGTCTTTCTCGAACTAAAACATGCATTTGGTCCCATCCTGATAAGTAACCTATATATGTTTTCTTATGTTTGTTTAACCTATGGCTCTTTCAGAGCTTGGCAACATTACTTCATAGGCCGTTTCCGCACTAGACTGTTATAGTGCAATCAGGCCCCTCCCTAAACTGCAAACCCCAGGATTCCATAAGATGTTGAAAGTGGAATAATCGCACTCTAACAGACTAGTGCGGAAATGGCCTTAGACTATGACTGCCAGAATCCCTTGGTCAACACAACTAGCAGCCCTGTTGCCTGGGCAATTCTGGGAGTTGTAGTCCAACTTTGATTCTTCTTCCCCAGCTGGTCTGTTTTCCTTTTCCTGTTTCCTCCTCCTTTAAAAGAGGAGTATTTCTATTCCTCTTTTAAAACACAACCTAACTAATACAGAAATGGTGCTGGTGACACCTGCATTACTACTGCAGGAGGCTTGTCAATTCTGCCCTGATTCAAACTAAAGCTTAACCTCAAACTAAATTTAGTAAATATATTATACTTGTAGTATACCTTATAATGAATAAATGAATAAACAGAGAGAGAAAATATGATTATGTGGATACAGCCATCAGTCCTGTATGGGTTTTAGATAATGTAAATAAACATTCTAAAATTCTAATCCATAATATCGCTAAAAACAAAACAAAATAAAATCTATTTCTTACCACAATTATCAAGTGTTTGTTTTTCTTTCTGGAACTTCAAGCCCTTTGCTCTCAGCACCACCACTGTGAGACGGCCCAGATAGCCATTGTAGCTGAGAGAAAACTGGAGGTCACCATGTTCGGAAGGCATCTTTGATAAGGGGAGGAATGTTGGTTGGTTGCATCAGTATCAATTCATCAGATACTCAGTATTACAAAATGCACTTTTCTTTCACTCCAATAACTTAAAGAGTAGGACTGCGTACAGCATGGCTAACGAGGATCCAAAGCAGCAGCTAGTAACATTTGGAAATTTTCCAGTGGGCTTATCACAGGGCAGGAACTGAGCAGCTCATGTCAAACAGCAGCTCCCACTGTTCATCACTATTAGCTATGCTGGCTAAGGCTGCTGGGAGTTGCAGTCTAACAACAGCTGGAGGGCTGCACAATTATCACTCCCATGCTAGTTCATAGTGGGTTCAGGGTTCAGCAAATATATACAGTAGGTCCTCCACATTCACAAGAGTTAGGGGCACAGAGCTCTTACAAATGTCAAAAAATCACGAATAACTCACACACACACACACCCGGGAACACTCGTCTCTTATTCTTTTGGCCACTGCTGCCAGGGAAAAAGACAGAAGAGTGCAGGGGAAAACACCTTCTCCTCTCCAGTCTATTGCCCCCCTGCCCTGCGGTGCTTTTGCCCTCCCACATGGGCTACAAGCAGGAGAGTGAAGGAGAAGGAAGGTTTTTCCCCTGCACTTTCCTGCCCACTGACAGTGCTCCCTTCCTTTTTAGCACGTGCCTACATGGGCAACTGGTGTTACCACGCTCCTGACATGCCCGGTGATAGCACTAGATATCGCCTTGATATCAAACTTATTTGGCCTTCACTTGACCTTTCTTTGCCACCCTGCTCCACGTGTTTGCAAGGGCCACCGGATAAGCACGTAAACAGGTGCGGCCGGTAATGGTTGGACATTCCAATCCCCACTTAGGCAGGTAGATTAATGCCACTCCATTGCTTCAGGGACCATTTCTTGCAGACACACCTTGCTTAAGCACGACTTTACAGAAAGACGCACGGCCCTGAGCCGGCACCCTCTCAATGCTGAGCCATTTGCATACTGGCTACACTATTGTTATCCAGCACTAAGCTAATCAAGTAAAACCTGACCTTTTCCAACACTTTTGTCCCTCTCCAAATTTCCTTTGTTCTCACTGAGCATGGCATGGCCTGTAGGCACAATCCACCCTATAAAAAGTCCCCGATTCCGAGTCCACCTCGGATCGCCCTGGACTTCCATCTAGACTTGCTGCCTCTCTGTCCACTGAAGTTGTCCCCTCAGTTCTCAATAACTGAGTCTGCCTCACTTCTTGGACCGCTTTGGACTTCCACATCGCCTTGCCGTCGTTCGGTCTGACGAGCTTCCCTCAGCGAACCACACTGAGTTTTCCTCTCTGCAATCTTCCACCTCTCCAGGACTACGAGAAAAGATGTCGTATCACCCATTTCCCCCAAACTCTCATTTCCAATTTCTAGATAGCTGTGTGTTAGTGTTGTCCTTTCTGTTGTTTGTCCTTCAATAAAAATATTAATTTACTATTTTAAAACCTTGCCTGACCGCTCTTTTGACCTGACGCTGTATACATAGGGTTGCAAGATCCCTGCTACGTTGCCCTGCCTCTCGCTAGCCTAAGAGAGTGCTTGAGTTAATTTCCCCATCTTGTGTTTATATTTGATTATTTGGGCATCCCTCCCGGGACCCCCAGAATACAAGGTAACACTGGTGGGGCAGTGCAAGGGAGCAAAGATCTTCCTCTCTACGCCCTGCTGCCAGCTATTGCCAGCATGATTGCACGTGCGATGGGAGGGGGAGTGGGGAGGAGTGAAGATCTTCCTCTCTGCACCCTCTTGCTGGCTGCTGCAGGCAACAGGTGGGGGAGTGCAGGGGAGGAAAGATCTTCCTCTCTGCACTCTCCTGCTGGCTGCTGCCAATGTGATAGTGTGTGCGATGCGTGGGGGAGTCTAGGGGAGGGAAGATCTTTCCTCCTCCCTGCACCTGGGCAAAAGGCCAGGGAATGGGAGGGGGAGAATGGGGGGAGGCCAGTGGGCACCTCACAAATAATCAAATTCATGAAAGTGAAACCTGCGAATGTGGGAGGAGGACTATATATATCTGTATATATTCGGTGTATACATGCAGTGTGTGTATACACACACACACACACACACACACACATATATGCATACATATATACATACATACAGTATGTATGCATGCATGTATTTATGTATACACACACACACACAGAGTGTGTAAATGTGTATATAAACACAAATAAAATAATTGAAAGAAAAAGGCATTCTAAAAAACGATTGAGCCAGTGTGGTGTAGTAGTCTGAGCACTGGACTACCACCCTGGAGACCAGGATTTGATTCCCCACTCAGCCACAGAAACCCATTGGGTGGTCTTGGGCCAATCTCACACTTTCAGCCCCAGAAAACCCTGTAATAGGGTAGCCATAAGTGGAAACTACTTGAAGGCGCACCACCATGACCACCGAAACCACCACCACAAGAGAGGAGTAATTATCCCAGTTGTTCTTTCCAAATACAATAGTTTTTAAATTTTGGTATGTGTTTACCACACCATGCAAATCACCTCATCCCACATGCCTGTATATAGTGTTGTATGTTCTACAGCAGTGCTTCTCAGGCTGCCTAATATGGTGGGCCAACACCTATTTCTTCTTCCAATGTGGCAGGGACCAGGACCATATTACTTCCCACTGGCCACAACTGTTTCTTTCTGTACTAGAAACTCACCACAGACTGTCAGTCAATGGTTCAGGGACCAGCACCAGTCCAGTGAACACCACTTGGGAGTAGCACGTCTTTAGAGTAAGTCTACCTAACATGAAGGTAGGGCAGCTCTGAACTAGGAAGAGGAAGAGGAGGAGGAAGGAGGAGGAGGAGGAAGAAGAAAAAGAAGAGGAGGGAGGAGGAAGAGTCATAATGACATCAACATTGATCTAATGATTGCACCTTTAATTCATCACTGACCTCCAGGTTATCTGCTTCCAAATCTCTCCAAACAATGACCTTCCCATCACCAGATAAGCTTTCATTTTTCAGAGGGAAAGTTACTTGTCCTAGAAGAATGTGCTTCTTCTGCTTATCAACATGGTAGACACAGAACTTCAGTGTCCTTTGGTGAAGTGTATTACTGGAAATCTACATGGCAACAAGCAGAACAATGGGGAAAAAAATAAGTAGTCTTCCTGTTCCCATTCCTCTGTTCCCCCCCCCAAAGTGGTTTTCCATTAAACTTAAAAAAACAAACAAACAACTTCCCGAGACACTGATCTACATTCGGAGCTAGCCCTAGCCTGTGGAAAAGGTCACAATGGCATGCTAGCCCTCCCTTCCATGCAGAATAGTCAACCAGATGGACCACTGAATCTCAGTTCAACGTACTTCACTGCACTCAAGGGCAACAGGTTGTCATGGGAAGCATAATGCTGGACATGTGGTGCACCTACAGTTCTGACCTCTGATATCTTGCCACTGTCCTTGCCCTCCAATTTCCACTGTCTGTGGCAGCCCCCTCTCTCTACATAATGATAGGGACAGCCCTGGCTATACACAATGGCCTACACAAATTCTATTTGCAGAAAAACTTACCTGGAAAACAAAATTCTCATCAAACTGAGGATTAAGATTTTTCCGCTTGATCTTGGATTGCAAGTAGCGCCTCTCATCAGGCAGCAGGTAGATTTTCACCAAGGGGTTGCAAGAGCTGGCAGGAGGCTGTAGCTTTCGGGCTTTGATCAAGGAGACGAGGAGTCTTTCTGACTCTTGCTCATATTCCACAGAGAACCAAAGCCGACCAATGTTCCCCTCAGGGAAGTCTGTCTCACTCTTGTCTTCAGGAAACCTGTAGAGCTCTGGGTTAATGGTTCCTACAAGGTATGCTCCAGCTTTACAGAGAAGAAAACACCCAAATTCATTATATGAAGGATGTCAAATCTACGTGTCCATCACATTTGTTTGAATACTGTTGTTTCATTAGGGGTAATGTCTGGACATTTCACACATGTATGTTTATCACTTCATGACTGCAGAACCAAGTGGAAACTTCTACACACAAAGAGCCATGGGTGACCCAACACCCAAAGCAGAACTTTTGTGTCACTATACATCACACCTCAAATGCAAAACCATACAGTGGAATAGCTCATAAACTAAGCCATGGTTAAGGAGTCATTGACACTCCAAGTTGTTTAAACCACAGATCCCATAATCCTTTCCTATTGGCTATGCTATCTTTGATTTTGGGGAGCTGAAGTCCAAAATATTTGGAGGACCACACATTTCTCATCCCTGAATGGACCTGACAGACATCAAGCCATGCACATGCATGACTGAGTTTGCATCCCTGCAGAGTATGAAACTAGAATGAGTTCAGGGTCCATTGCCAAGACCATGTGCTGCACGTTTGGTACAGGACTTTGGATTCAAATTGGAACAATAGTACATTTTTCTGCATGGTTCTTTGCATCAGCAATACAGATTTAGCCATGTGGGCTTCACAGCTGTAGGAACATATGCTCAGAGCTGACTATAATTGTACTGTGGACCAGTTCAAGCCAAAGACCTTAGGAGAGTTGATTGCATGATATATGTGCCCTTCTTGTAAGAACTTAATGAAGGCATACTTAAATGAAGATCTTCCCACCAGAGTATGTGCATACTGGAAGTTGGACATGGCCAAGAGTAGAAGGTAACTGCTCAGTTTTCAGACTAATTATCCATTTGGTCCGGTATAGCCTACTTTTGACAGGCCACAGCTCTCTGGGGATTCTATTTTTCTTTTCCTATTACTCACCCATTCTATTTTAAGTAGAGATTCTAGGGGTTAATTTAATAGTTTCTGCATTCAAAGTCGCACACTACTGGTAAATTATGGTCTCATTTTTATATGTACAGTGATGCACTAAGATCCAGATTAATGATATAGGACCCAGACTAATCATGCTTAGAATAGACTCACTGAAATCAGTGGGACAGATCAGTCATGGGGCCCTCTCACACAACCCAGTTACAGTACTATAATTTCATTTTCCTGCCATTGCAACTTCCTATGGAATCCTGGGATTTGCACTATAGGCAGGGGTATTTTGAATTCTCAGCCTGAAAGCTCTGCTATTGTCTCTGACTTAACTGCAAACCCCAGGATTCCACCAATGTAGCCATGGCAGCTAAAATGGAATCGTAGTGCTATATCTGTGTAGCATTAAGGGGCCCGTGGCAACTTACATAAGTCAAATATTGTTCAATGCACTCTAAGCATGAGTAAGTAAGTTTAGATCCAACTCATTGTCAGTAAATTGAACTTCATTCAGTTGTACTCACCTGCATAATATAACCTACCTAAAGAATGGAAAGAGGATCGAGGTCCAGAATCAGGAGTAACATAGAGGTCACTATCCTCCTGAACATGTTCTCCATTTACCATTTCAGTCCAGGCTTGTCTGTTGAATTTTGGTGGAACAATAAAAGGGACACTTCTTGCTCTGCTCAAAGATGACCACCACATTGAGTTGGATTAAGAAAACAAAAGGATATCAATCAGTCGAAACATACTTCAGAAAGAAGCCAACTCAAGCTAAATACTTTCAAATCATACAGACTGAAATAGGCAAGTTTTAAATGCGTAGTTAATTCCTCTCTAAAACCAATGAAACAAAAAAGTGCTTTTGGAATGTGGCATCTACGGTTTTTTACAAATTCTCTATGCATTATAATTTTTCACCAGAAAATGTGATAAATCTGTGTTGGCCAATTGTAAAAGGTGAAAGGAGGCAACTTCATCTTCTTATCCTGGCTGCGTCATCACTTTAAGAACCAGAAGTAATGTCACATTTGACCTGAACAGCCAAATTTTATGTTTTTAAAATGGGGGTTGGGCTTGGGCATTGTGGAGAACTGGGGACAAAAGGACCCCAAATGCTATGCTTTTACATTCTCAGTCCAGGGGATCTAAGAGCTTTGAGGTGTCTCCTGGGATCTTCAGGGCCTGCAAAAAATATTTTCTTTACTAATCTGATAAATGATGAAAAGGATTAAACCATATTCAAGAACACTTAGGCAATGTAAAGGTTCCCATTCTATCCCACCCCAATCAGAACTATTTTTAAAGAATGTGTAAAGGCCAGAATGTTTACAGTTTTCCATATAGAGACTGGCTTTCAGTTAGAACTGGAATAAAATACCAAACATATGTCAAACATGATTCACTTGGAAGAAAAGTTATGGTGTTCCAGAAATAATCTTTGAATGCTATCCATCTATGGGTTAAGTCATAAAATATGAAATTCTTGGCTCAATTTCTTCTCAGTTAGTAAGGCAGGGTTATGAAATGTGCTGTCAGTCCTTCTCCCTTCATCTGCGATATCAGACAATAATTCAAAGCTGTTTAAGTCCACAGTGGGTACATTTGTCCCACCAGCTGCAACTGCCACAGTGTCTTTGTATTAGCCAAGCTCCATGGGGCTGATGGGAGTTGTAGGCCAAAATATCTGGAGAACCATAAGTTCCCCACTCCTGTTGTAGGGAGGTGACAAAGTGATATAACTGTGTAGTGGTGGTAGTGATGGTGGTGAATATGAGGACATTGTGAGCAAAGCAGTAAAGATCACTGACCATGGTATGCAATGCTATAATGAAACACTGGTTCACTAGAAGTGTTTTGTTGTTGTTGTTGTTGTTGTTGTTGTTGTTACATTTGCTATATTTATTTCTATTTTGTCTTTTTTTCCAAATCAGGACTCAAAGTGACTTACAATAATTAAAAAAGACATTGTTAAAAATCCACAAAATAGAAAAATTAAGCTGAGATTAAACAGCAAATAAAATAAAATAAATAAAAATAAAACCAGATTAAAACACATATAATTAAAACACATGCACACACACCAACACAACAAATAGAAATATACAGAACATTGTGTTAGATAGCCTTATATAGTCACACATCATATGTGTGTTGGAACAGAAAAGTTTTCACTTGTCTGTCAAAAGAAAGGAGAGTGCCAGTTTTAACTTCCTTGGGAAGGGAGTTCCAGAGCCTAAGGTCAGCCACTGAGAAGGTCCCCCCTGATTTACCAGTGAGGGTGGTGGGACAGGGTGGGACAGAGAGAAGAGCCTCCTCAGCAGATCTCAATGCACAGAATGTTTCATAAGAGAGAACACAGACCTTCAAATAACCTTGACCTGAGTTGTGTAGGGCTTTAAAGTTCATAACCAGCACTTCAAATTGTACCAGGAAATGGACTGGCAGCCAGTGGAGCTGTTGCAACAAGAGACTTGCGTGATCCCTGTATCCAGCCCCAGTCAGCAATCTAGCTGTGGCTCTTTGGACCAGTTTGAAACTTCTGCACACTCTTCAAAAGCAGCCTCATGTAGAACACATTATAGTAATCCAACTGGGATATAACCAGGGCATGTGTCCCTGAGGTCAGATCTGATGTATTAAGGAATGGGCACAGCTGGATCACAAGCTTTAACTGTGCTAATGAACTCCTAGCCACTACGGAAACCTGAGCTTTCAGGCTCAAAGCTGAGTCCAGGATCACATGCAAGCTGCAAATCTGCATCTTCAGAGGAGTGTAGCACAGAACAGTGCATCCATCGGAGGTTGGATCTCTGTCCCCTGATCTGTCTTTCAACTGACCAAGAACACCTCTGTCTTGTCTGAATTAAGTTTCAGTTTGTTCACTCTCATCCAGACCATTACTGATGACAGGCACTAGTCGTCTGCATACTGATGGCATTGAATCTCAGAACTTTAGACAACCTCTCCCAACAGTTTCATGTATCTGTTAAATGGCATGTGGGACAGACCCGAACCCTGAGGCACCCTACAGGTTAACAGCCAGGAGGTTGAACAGGAGTTCCCCCATACTACCTTCTGGTTTGCACCTCCAGGAAGGAAGCCACTGTAAAACAATGCCTCCAAGTCCCATCCCAACAAGGTGATCCAGAAGGATTCCATGGTCAATGATACTGAAAGCCACCAAGAGATCCAGCAGAATCAACAGGAAGATATTCCCCCTGTCTAGCTCCCAGCATATGTCATCCACCAAGGTGACCAAAAACCCATACTCAGGGTTCACTAACAATGGATGGCTGGTTAGTACAAGAGCTCTAAGAAAAATTACTTCTACAGTGCATGAAGGTGCTTGGTCAGGTAATGGGTACTCATTTATGTACTGTTCCAGGATTTATATGGACAGGAAATCATCACCATTTACCTTGCCTTTGGAGGTTGCGGTGAAGAAGATGGTAGGGCAAGACCTGGCTTCTGCCGAACAGGAGAAGCAGGTTCAGTAAGTTCTTCATAAGAAGCCTTGAGGTAGAATTTCTTCCAAAAGAGGTAGACTGCTATCCCAATAAGAACCAGCAGAAGAATTCCTCCTAGCACACCTCCAACCACAGCAACTACCTGTTCTGGTTACATAAAAATACATGGATATACTGAAACATTCATGAACAAAACATCCATCTATATTTTACATGTGGAAAAAGACATTTAAAATGTGTACTCACTTCTGACCTTGCCAGAGCAAGAGAATTTTGGGGGAAAATTGTTTTGCTGCCTCTTGGGTGAGGAATTCTGAGTGTGGTACTAAAAAGTAACATGTCTAGGTTCTTATTTGTTTCCTTTTTCATCACTACACATCAGTTCTTCTTGCCTACACTTTTCCTCTACACCCTCCAGCCTATGTCCTATGGGTGAATAAACAGGGCCTTCACTCTTCTCTGCTAGCATTGTGCTCAGATGGGCTGTACCATCGTTGTACTGTATTTGGAGGGCTACTTGAGAATATCATTTTCTCTAGTAGTGGTGACTCTTTGAAAAAATCCATCCTGGCCCTGGAGGAATTTTTGGTGATTGGAGAGGGGGCAGAAGATATTATTCAAAGAGCCACCACTGCTACCAGTAGACCTGCATCTTGTTTGAGATGTTTGTCTCAATGGCCAAGAAGGGGTGGGGCTTTTGCCTTCATCAACACTCCCTCACAACTAACTTAACATCTCAAACAAGATACAGGTCAATGACTTTTCTTCTAAGCAATTTTAAACAACTTCTGCACTGGAGTGGAGGGGCGTTTCACCACGTTTTATGAGCGGTGTTTTTTACTTCAACTTACCCCGATTCCTATCTGCATGCCCTCCAGTTTCTGTCAAAGTAAAATGGAGAAAATCATTCATAGCTTCAGCATCATCAGTTCTCCTTGAACTCCTATTCCCCTCCCTCCTCTACTCTGCCGCTGCTGATTGGTCAATTTAACACCCACCTCTCTGGTGTGAGTCGATGTAACGCTTCCGCATGTAGGAAAAAAATGCAGCAGCACCGCTGTGGTTGGTTTGCCTTGGAGTTTTTCCACATTTATATTACACCAGTTTCACAACAATGTGAACTGCGCTAAAAACTGAATGCATGCAGAACAAACTACAACAGAACGTCAAACCAGTTTGACGTGGAGATGTATTCATGACGCAACAGCGCTACAGTGACGTATCTCCCTTGTTTGGAAATGTGGTATAGTGATTTGAATATTAGACTAAGATTCCAGGAGGGTAACCTTGGGCAAGTCACAAATCCACAGAGTAACCTTGGGCAAGTCACATACTCTTAGCCTCAGGGAAAGGCGAAGGCAAATCCTCTCAGAACAAATCTTACCAAGAAAACTCTGTGATAGGGTTGCCTTAAGATCACCATACATTGAAAACGACTTGAACACAACATCAACAACTGAAGAAGCTCATGATCTTCAAAAACTTGTGTAATGTACTTTGTGTTTTTTAGTTGACTGAATAAAGATGTCACCAAAATGTGTATTTTGGATGTTGCTGTAGAGAAGTATACATCATCATTTAAGGATAATCCTCACCCACATGCCACATGCCACAAACCAAGATTTGTAAATGAAGACTCTGAAATCTACTAACTGCATAACCGAGTGAAAAAGTGAAGTTGGAGGCACCACTGATATTATCTGTCCTCAATCTGCCCTGATTTGGCAAGGACAGCCCAGGTTAATCCTTTGCTATCCCACTTTCTCAGCTGCCTATATAATTTTCATTTATCTCTCTCCTCCCTCTTTCCACCTTTATCCTCAGCTTACTTCAGTTGCTGCAAACTTAATTCAAAATACAAAAGTAGTTTGCACTTAGTTGATTCAGCAGGAGGGAGAAGAGAGGAAGGGGAGGAATCTTGCCCTTCCAAAACACAGTACAGTTGTCCCCCCCCACATTCTCTAAGGTTAGGGGTGCAGAACCCCCACAAAAGTGAAAAATTACAAATAGGAAAATATGTGTGTGTTTGTGGGAAGGGGACTGAAGCATGGTGGAAGGAACAGGCACCCAGGGTCCAAACCAGGTCAGAGAAAAGAGAAGGAAAGAGGGTGGGTCCTCATCATGGACCAGTACTTCCTCTCTCTCTCCCACCTTCTTCCTTGGATTTGGGAAATATTAGGAGAGGACTTGTGGTGCTGACAAATTGGACAGCAAGCTGTCCGAAGGAGATGGAGGAGGATCAGAGGTGGGTTTTTAAAGGGCTGCATGGCCTGATCAGAGCTTCCAAGAAGGAGGGGTCCCCCAGAAAAGAAGTAATTGAGGTAGGAGGGTAGCGGTTGAAGAGACTCACAAACAATCAAATCTATGCAAGTGAAACCCACAAATGGGGAGGGCCTTTCCTGGACTCACCTTTTTAATGACACTTTGATGTGGCTCAGTCACATGTGTCCCTGTTTTCATGGTCTAAATGTGCTCCCTGATTATTGACACCCATCCCTAAGAATTAAACCTATCCTTATCAGTCCCTTTCTGAGTTCATTTTCCAGGACAAGTCACTGTGTAACATAATTGCTGAAACTGATGCAAGCACACGATGGACAGAGGTCTCACATAAGACAGAAACAGACCTAAATCTCAAAGTACTTTGTTGGTACAGATTTTATTGTCTTCTTTTACTGCTTTTCTTCCCAGTCACCTCATTGCCATTTTTGAAGGAAGACAACTTTCTGTCTTCATAGACCCCCTCACTATAACATCTCAAGCAAGCAAGATGGAGACTTGTGACTCAAACAACATTACTTCACTTTCCCAAAATGATTTTTTTTAACAATCTCTGTCTGATAAAGAAGCCAGTGGACTTCAAAAGTTAGCACGATTAATTGGTTGACTTACTGAATGTATTGCCACAGTATGTACTTTGGATTTTTTTTAGCACTGAGCATACAAGCTGAGAAGACATATATATTGTCTGGTTCCTGTGACTCTAACAAAGATATTTTCCTTTTGTTTCATATAAGAGCCTCAAGTGGCTGGACAGGAGGAAGAAATGGATTGGAGAGAGTGGGAAAATTTGCAACCCGAGACATTGGGCATCAAGCCATGCCTTGAATATGATTCATTTCCTTTTCTCCTCTACTTGAGACAAGAAATCTAACTAGGAAACATGCATGCACATTTCCAATTGAAATAGAACACACTCAGTATTAAAGGTTACACATGGTTCCCACTCTAGAAAAATATGTGGCTCCTCAACTGTTGTCTGTGCCACAAAAGACACCTTCGAATCAGGTCACTGTCTCATTTACAGAGCCCCAACCCCAGGCTGAAGATATGTATAGCATCAAGACCATTCTAATTCCTACACCTGGTTTAACTGACAGATACACATAATGTAGCATAAATAATGCATGTGTACAAGGAGAGATGCCAACCCAGCAGTTGCCCTTCATGCCATATCACCTATTAGGCAAATCACACAGAAATTGGCAGAAGCCCAGCTCAAGTCTCTCTATAATAACAGGGCATGGAGGAAGTTGACTTTTATATTGTTATTGTCTTGTGTGGTTTCTCACTCCCACCAGCAGGAGCCAACTAGGCACCTTAGGGACAGTTCAGTGTTCAATGGAATGGTCTCGAGAACTACAACATGGGGTGGGAGGAACACAAACAGAAGACTATCATTTTGGGTGGTGGCCCTGCTTTTTCCCCACTCTGAGCTTACCATTTTAGACCAAGACATGCTGCCTGAGACAAAGGCTATGGTGGAATATACACATACACACCCAATTCCATGAACAAAGCTGATGAGACTGGCAGTTGACTCTTCGTTCAACACAATGAAAGAGACAACAGTCTCTCCCTATAAAGGCTGTTTCCCACACTGATGACATGGGCTGGCTTCCTGTTGGGCAGGTGGCCATAAAAATGCTGGAAAACTTGACTCCCATGGGTTCTTTGCCGTATTTGCCTCACCAGTTCTACATAGTCAGTTATCAATAGAAAAACACTGCAAGTGATGATATATAATTGTGTTACCTTCTGATATGTTGGGCCAAAAAGGGTACATGCCCCTCCATTTACTCACCGGTAAAGTAATCAATGACCTTTTTCATGTTAGCCATATTTCAAATTTAAGCTATTCTCATTTCCTTCCTCAGTCTGATGGACTCTAGTCTTAACAACATCACCCAGGCTAGGAGACGCTTCCTGATTTTCAATATTTTTCCAGCTTTAATGGGCTCTTTATACAACTACACCACTTCCAGACACAATCACCCACTGAAAAACATCAGGAAGCATTAGCAACCAATTGACTTGAATAAAATATGATCACTTTACAGCTATTAACAATATGGTTCAGAGTGATTGTTATTAGAAAACATTTAACAGTTGATTTATGGTGGAGGGTTTTTTTACTTTTGTTCCACCGGTGCATCCCCCGCCCTTATTTCCACTCTATTGTGATACTAACAGAATTTAAAACCCTGTATTTTGTCTTTTGTAAAAGAATGGCTTATTTTGTTCACTCAGTCATTTTCTTCATGATAACAACTATTTAACACACATTGGACTCATCTACACTACAGATGTCTATCTGTTTAATTCCAGTTTATCTGTGATTACTTCTTTCAAAGACCTCTGGAAACTGATGTTTGCATATACTTCAATTAGTCCAAGTTACTAGAGATGCTCCCTGTTCCTAATAAATCATTTCTACTTTAGCTTAGGAGAGATTATTAAAGTGAGAATTATTAAAATGTTGATAGTATGTGTTGCTAGAGGTACTCTTTTTACAGTCAGAATCCTCTTCTCATCCTTCACTGTACAGTCTCAGATTGTAAGGGATTTCTAAATATAAGAAACCAACAACCCGTATCTTAAAATAATACATTTTTTTCAGAAGTAATTCTACAGGGTCTCTCAATTTTGACATAGCATAAGACCAGATTCAGCACCTGGTTGAGGGCCATTCTTAATCCTATCTCATTTTCTAATAGTTAAATCTCTCAATGGAATCCAGCCACACCTCATCTCTTACACCCGGACATGTGAAACACCTATGCAGGAATTATAATCCATTATACAGAGAAGAGGAGGGGGATCTTTAATGGCACTCTTGAGACTAATTTATTTCAGTATAAACTTTTGTGGACTCCTTTCCAATTCTTCAGATGCATGGAATGAAATGTCAGTAGACAGACATAAGTGCAAATGTGTGGGGATCAGGAAGTGGAAAATATAACAGAAATGTGAAACATGCTGGCATGGTGATGGAATGACAAGTAAATCTTAACTATGATGGTAAAGAATAGATAAAAGGCCAAAGGTAGGTGACAGGTTTGCCATACAAACACAGATAAGCAAATAGATAGATATACAGTAGGGAAAAGCCTTCGTCTTACAGACGTATTACATTGATAGGGAGTGGAGAAACAATCCAAACATTCTCACAAAAAAAAGGACAGAGGTCTCTCCTGGAGAAGACCAATTGTGCATGCACAATTGTGATGCAAAAAAAAAGTATTAATGTTTGTAATATGCCAAGAAGCCATTATCTCCATTCAGAACGTTGGTGATAAGCTGAAACAGGAGCGTTTCTCAACCAGTTATGTCCTTTTACAGTATTTTCTTCTATTCCCTCTGCATTAAGCTGAGAGTCACAAGGGACGGAGGATCAGGCCCATGTCCCAGGTCTACCACTCAGTGCTTTGGCATCCATGCGAAGCTCTCAAAGCTTTCTGATTATATTGCTGCTGTTGTTTTCCAGCTTTTGAAAGCTAAGCCAGGCCCCCTGTATGCTGTCAATATGGGACTGGAATGCCCCAGGGAATCACAGTGCATCGTTTGAAGGTTTGTATAGGGGAGGGAAGATGATTGCCCCACAACACACACACACACACATAAATGATGCTTTGCCCAGTTTGACCCTTAGCCAGTAGAAGAGGAAAGAAGCCACTCAATCTTTCCTCCCAAGGATGACTGGTATGGATGACTGGAGACTCTGGAGGTAAGTTTCCTTTCTCATGTAGATTGCCATCATTGCCTCAGCTGGGCTGTCGAATGTACAACTCAGTCAGGCCTCTGTTTGGCTACTAAAAAGCTTACAAACAAGATCTTTTTTCTCCAGGCTGTGGGGTCACCACAACCCTTTTTCATCATCAGTGGGAGCATGAGGTGATTATAAGGAAGATTGCAGGGGTGGGAAGAAGTAAGCAGCAAGAGGGGAGAAAGAACTACAAATGCGTATTGCCTCTCCCCCAAGCACACATTATAAAGGTGTTTTCTTTGTAAACTTCTACCTCCTTCATGCATGATTGCGAGAGGATCATAAGTTGAGGAAGAGACAGATAGCAAGGAAGAGGTTGGTGAGATAGATGAAAACAACTTTTTTGTGTTATTGTTGAAGAGATGTGCGTGCCTTGCCTGGGATTTTGTGTCCAATGACAATCATAAGCTAGGGGAAACACAGGCTGGTGAGTTAATTTGTATAGGAAATCAGTTGATTTGCATTATGTGCCATTTAAATTCTAATAATTATGCCTAAATTTGCATCTACACATATAAATTAGTACATGTGTATTTTGCACAAGTTTGTATGTACGAGCCAATGCCTGGATCTTTTCAGTGCCTGGCAAAATTGCTGACATTGAATAGAATTTACCTTTGTACAGCTGGTAAGGTTTCATTCAAGCTGCTGATTGCAGATTAGAGAACACTTATATCTTTTAGTGGGCATACCTTTCCCCTAAAGAACAAATTACCTTCTTAGCTTTTTAATCAGAGAAAATAAGATGGGCCACATCAGAATAAAGGATATTGTAAGGCCACTGGTATTAAATCAGCAGGACACATTTATGTTTCCTCATGATCACTGCAAAATTACAACATGGTAGAATGATATTACAGAATAATACCAACACTATGACGGAGCACTACAAAGGTATATATGCAAAGATGCAACTGAACCCAAAGAACACAGACCAACTAAAGTCTATAGGCAATGAAACATAACTTATACAATATAGCAAGGACAGCTGCAAAGTAAACAATAATTTGGATCTAGATATAGAAGTCCATGATGAACTAAGGAGTCACCAACACATTACAGTACAACTTATAATGGAATACAGAAAGGCTACTATATGCATATGGCTACTTCCAGAAAGTGGAGCTGTTTCAATGAATCTTCCTCAGTAGTTAGCAGAAAATAGCATTAAATCAAGAATAACTGAAAATAAAATATTAGAAATCATAACTTGACAGTTCACGTACACATACATTCCCTCACTTGCTCACTCATGTGAGCAGGAGAGGGAAGGCAATGGGAGGGGAGGAAGGAAGGAAGGAAGGAAGGAAGGAAGGAAGGAAGGAAGGAAGGCAGGCAGGCAGGCAGGCAGGCAGGCAGGCGAGCAGGTGGGCAGGCAGGCGGGCAGGCGGGCAGGCACACATATTTGCTCACTTGCACAGGAAGGAGGGAAGGGGGTAGGATGGTGAGAGGGCATGCATGTACATCAGCTCACTCATGTGGGTGGGAGGAGGGGAGAGGATGGCATGAGAAGAGGGAGGGTGCACATGTTCACTCGCTTGGGCAATGGGAAGGGGACGGGACAGGAGGAAGGCAAACATATGCATTTGCTCACTTGTGCCGGTGGATGGGGGTGGATGGGGGAAGGGGATGGGACAGCAAGAGAGAGGCTGTATGCATTTGCTCACTTGGTCTTGCTCACAGTGTTGGTGTTACTCTGTAAAGTAATACTGGTACCCGTCTACCATGTTACAATGGCATGCATGTGAGTTCCCTCAATCACTCACACGGACAGGATGGAGGAAGGGGATAGGATGGAGGAATGGGAGTATGTGCACACTTGCTTATTCACCCAGGCAGAAGGGCGAGGGATGGGTGGAGAGTGTGCATTCATTCACGCACTCAGGGAAGAGGGGGCAAGAGGATGGGATGGGCGAAGGAAGGCATGCACATTCATTCACTTGCTCAGGCAGGAAAGGGATGCAACAGATGTCACCTTTCTTCCTCCTTTCGTTCCCCTACCCATCCCCTTCCCCCTTCCGCCCATGCCAGTGAGTGATCGAGCAGTGGGACACATGCATAGCCAGGCCCCACCACCCTACCAGTACAGATGCTCTGTGTGTGTGTGTGTGTGTTAAATATGGTTTTGGGACTTAGGATATTTGTGGAATTTTCACTTTCACTGAGGTTGTGCAACTCACAGCACTTGCAAAAGTGGAGGACTGACTGTATGGTACCCATTGGCTTAAATAAACACTTGGATTTATCAGCATATTTATAAAGTTTTCTGTCTGCCATGGCCACAGGGTCTCTTAGTTCTACTTTCTGCTAGTTATTTTTCAATAGAAATCTTTCTTTCTTTCTTTCTTTCTTTCTTTCTTTCTTTCTTTCTTTCTTTCTTTCTTTCCTTCCTTTCTTCCTTCCTTCCTTCCTTCCTTCCTTCCTTCCTTCCTTCCTCCCTCCCTCTTTTGCAAGACTTACGATTGTGTATGTCTCTACCTGAATTGTGCTGTTAATTAGTCTTCCAAAAAGCTCAGCAGCTCTGTTATTAAATTACATGTGAGCTTTATTTATTAACTTGGGTTGATTTGTATAAAAAGGGCTATCTTTCACACTTGGATATATGGGAATCTACACACCTAATATTCATCCAGAACAGCACGGCAATGACACTGCAGGAGATGGTAAAATTTTGGTGGCCTCCATGACGGAGACCAGCATGTAAACTGTGATTGGTACCTGGCACTAATTCACAACATATAAGGGGGCAAACCTGAAGCTATTTAGGCTGGATTACCCCCTCCCTGTGCCATTCCGGATTCTGTTGCAATCCACCCTCCCTCATTTATCTCAATGTGAGACTTCTCTGGTCACCTTGGGGTCAGGATTTCCCCCCCCCTTTTTAACATGGGGAGATAATAAGTCTTTGGTGATCACCTTCTGGCACCCCTTTGGTATAGGGTAGGGCTCTCAAACTCCCTCAATAGGGCCCAGCATTCCAGGAGGAGGGAAAGGGACTATCCTTGACTCAAGTTTTCACAGTTCAAAAACCCTCTCTTCCTTCTAGTTTTGGGTCATTTCAGATCCTACCCATATTAACTTAATGCAGGTAACAGCATCACCACAGGGATTTAGGAAAATGAAGAGAGGAAAGCCCGTAGGTGATTGGATATTCCAATATTAGGCAGGAATAAAACATGACACAAGGTAGAAAGGCAGATTATATTAGAATATGAAATAGCTATACAGGTCTGTTTGATTTTCTTACAAGTATTATATCTTCTTTCCCATCATGTCCCTAGAAAAAATATGAAGTAATTAAAATGAATGCAATTGATTAAATTGATTAAAAAGCCAGCAAGAATCGTTGTTGCTGAGATTTTAACTGTTTCTGTTTCTCCCACCTTCTCTAGCCTAATGCCTGCGTTGGGTGATAACTCCTATCTTCCCCAGGCAGCATTGGGTATGCTGGCTGGAGATGAGGTAAGCTTTATCACAACCCAAGAGCAGCCAGTCTAAGGAAGGCTGCTCTGATCTCAGTGCTCCTGGGGTCAGAGTATGTGAGATGGTTCATCGTGGAAAGATATCTGCTTAACCTCCCTTTGCTTAACAGCGTCTGGCTAAACTAGTGGGTGATCAGGTACAAAGAGATGACGCAGAGACACATTACCCCTCTATCTTCAGTAGTTGCAGAGAAGAGGGAATTTGTTAAGGTGCAGCTTTTCCATATTTCTGAAACTACCTCCCAGAACATTAGTGAACTGCTGTTCCCTTCATTGTTTTTAAATCTCAGTTTAAATTTTCTTATTCTCCAAAGCTTTTGGAATTTTAGTTTAATATTTTTAATCATCTTGTATTTTGATTATACATATTTTGTCAGCTTGTTTTGTATTACATTGCACTGGTTTGTGAATTTTTATCTGGATCATTGATTTTACAATTGTATTGTATTAGTTTTATATTTGTATAATTCCTTTCTTCATATGTGTGTATGTGTGTGTGTATGTGTTATATTGTATGCCTTTGGCAGAGTTGGCTGTCTTTTTTAAAAAAAACTTCATGAAGTACCATGTCCATTGATGGAATTATACAAATACATTATTATCTGCTCATATTCCTGCTTCTACACACTTATTAATGAGTCCTTTCTGTTCTTGCATCAGATCATCCAGAAACACAGAGATGATTAGGATTTAAATTACATTCCTGTGCCATAACAAATCTCAAGTATTTTACAACCAATAGCCTTTTTTATAACACACAAAAATGTCATAAGATATGATAATGAATCAGCCAGTGACACAAGAAATCAAAACTGGATGGCATTTTACATATCTTCCAAATATAAGAGAGAAAAGAGGTGAAGGTGGCAAAATGTGAACTCCTACTCTGCTAGAACTTAGAAATGATATTTTAGGGTGACTACAGTTCCCAGAATATCCCAGCCAGTGGCCATGTTGGCTGATGGATTCTGTGAGTTGTAGTTGAAAGAAAAGTCACTTTTTCATACTCAGGTGTGTTGCCCATTGTATTTTCCGTGAGTGGAAAGATTAGAGTGATAAAAATGCAAAGGGTGTTTACTAAGCCCAGGGCAAATACAGATCTTGCCCAGTCCCTTCCTCTCTCCTCCCTAGTTCCCCATTGTCAAAACATCTTCTGAGGTGAACAAATTATAGATTCCAGAGGAAGAAAGAGAAGTTACACTCTTGTCTCCCTTCACACACACACCCCGCCAGTGCAGACTCTGCAGAAATTCCAAGTGTTGCTACTTACCAGACATGAGTCCTAGAAGAAATATGAAAATGGCATTGTCACTGACGTCCCCGCTGTGCTGTTCATGGTCTCAGTCCGATCTTGCGCCAGAATACCCAAAAGGGATTTAATGCTCCTTCTCTGCTCTTTGTAGCAGCTATTTCTTCTTCTTGCCTGTCCTCTGGGACTGTCACATCTGGGGCTGGCAGTGGCAGGCAATAATAGCCAAGGTTTTGCCTTTGTTCACAACCTCAGGTGCCTGCTGATAACTTTTTTCCCACATGGATCTGGTGCGCCTGAGATTACAGCAAGGCAGGTAGTAAGAACATGAGTGGCAGCACTTTAGTCAATTTCTCTCTCCTCCCTTGGATGTTGACTAACCAGCTCCTCCTCCTGGTTACAGACAAGCTCCTTAATTTTTCAAAGGCTGCTGAGAGCCCGTCAACGCCAGCAGTCCAGGCAAGGAGCAGCAAAAGGGGCCCTGCTAGCAGCCACCTCTTCCTTCCTTCCTGAAAAAAGCACAAAGTTGGTTTCAGAGGCTTTGGAGCCTCTTTCTAACATGAAGAAAAAAACTGTGAGGAATTGGCACTGAGATGGAAACTGCCAATGTGTTTTGAAATAATATGTGACAGCAGTGATTCTTGAACTATCTGATGTGGGGGGCTGGCATCCCCCTCCCCCAATTTGCCAAAGATCTGGATCTTATTTGTATCCATTGGCTACAATTGTTCCTTTCCTTCTTGGAAACTGACTAGAGACTGGCAGCAGATGACATGGGGACCAGCACTGGCCCATGAAACTCCTCTTTGAGTGAAACTGCCTCACAGTATCTTCAAACAATTCAGCCTTTTCTCTTTTTAAAATAAAGGAGGGGGAGATGTAGCTGGTTGGTCAATATAACTGGTTACCCTTATTCTTGAAAAAAGCTTTGAAACATTAACTAGTGCTCATGGTGGCTGAAGAATTCTGGAAGCTTTAGTCCCAAATCATATAACTTCCAGCTTCTGGTGCAAATATAATTTTGAAAAAGTTTTTCTGTAAATAAAACAGTCTGTGTTACTTCTCTTATTACGTTTTTGCTGTTTATGAATTGTCTTGCATTTTATAATTGGTTTTAATTGCACTCAGCTGTCCTGAATGACATGGAAGCACAAGATGTACAGTGATTTTTTTATTAAATAAATCAGTCAATAATTAAATGACTGTAAGTGGCAGCAAGCTTGCTCACATGCCCTTTCCCCTTAGGCAGTACTACAGAAGCAGGAGGTAATCCTGTACTGAGGGTAGGGGCTACCATATCAATAGAGTGGTCAATCCACTTGAGTTTTAGTCTGAACATTAGTGGGGCCCAAGGCAACTCACGAGAAGAATCACTTAAAAGTGATTTAAAAAATTAAATACAGTTAAGAGCCATCTTATTAAAACTGTATAAAATCAATATGAAAACAGTATAAAATCATTGGAAAACATGCAAAAGTTGAATATCAAGCAACCTCCTCATAAAAAGCCTCCCTGCAAGTAATCACATGTTAAAATACTACTTGAACAAAAAGGTCTTTGTCTGTCAGCAAAAGGAGGCAGATGAAAACCTTTTTAAGGAGGGAATAATGAGATAGCTGCACAGTGTCTTTTGACTAGCACTGCTAAAAGCTGGAGAAAGACAAGATTCCTCTCTCTCTTTCACACATACATAATCTGGAGGGTGGTTATTTACCCCAGTCCTTTGTGGGAGAGAACCTACTGTGGAGAGGCCAAATGTGTTCCTTGTGCTACCTGGGTAGAGATGTAGGAACCCTACTATTCCCCTCAGCCTCACAGATTGGCTATGCAGATGAGGACTAGGTCACCCACTCTTCCCTCAGCCTTGCTGATTGACATTATGAGCAATGTTAGGTCAGCAACCCTCAAGCAGTCAAGATAGCAGCTTTTGCACTGCCAATTATGGTACAAAAGCCATGACCCTGATTACACAGAGAAGAGATTTTAGCTTCCCTATTCATCAGTGATTCCATTCCTCTCTGTGTGCTTGTGTGTGCATGCAACATATCACCCACTACCTGGCACCACTTGTGAAACTGAGGGCTGAAAAGGTTGTAGCAGTTGGATTTCTGAGCGGGTTTCATTACAGGCATACATGCACCATGAAGGCTTGTGGTTTCCATGTCTGTGGGAGTGGCAAATCCATACTGAAAGTGCTGAACTTATTTTGGGGGGAAGAGATCAGCATCTTGGACAGTTCCTTTAAAATATAGACTAAAACCTAGAGTGGATTCATGCTCCCTTAAACATGAAAGGCACCAGCTGCCACTGCACATAAGCATGTGTGCATGTGCACCCACACGGAGAGAACTGGCCACTTCAGGGACAAAATGGGGTATGAGGATAATAAGCAGGATTGCCACAAGAGAATTTGGGCTGCCGCTGTTCCTCTGGCTCTTCTCACAGTGGCCATCAGACTAACCAGACTAACCAGAGCTCAGGCAAAATTATTCCTCCGATAAGGGTTCCTCCACAGAGAAGAGCTCAACACTCTTGAAGGGCAGAAACTTTCTCAGCTACTTCAGTTCTTCTTCTTCAGTTATGTTATTTCAGAAGATGAACTAATAGTGCCACCTCCTGCCACCTTGAAATACTGCACCAGGCTAATCAAAAAAGCCACAATGTACGTATGTGTCACAGACCTTCACCAGCATTTAGCTTGGCAACTGGAGACTATTACTTCCACTAGGGCCACAGTAAAGCAACTCATCCCTGTCCACATGTTGTTAGATTGCAGCCTTTATAATTCCTATCGGCTCTCCCAGCTCAGTTTGATGGGAATTGCAGTCCAACCTCTGAAGGTGCAGAAATTAGGTTGTCCATTTGGCCTTTCAGCCAAGACATTCCAGAGATCTAGGCTGCATGATTGTTTCATGGGTTTCGTAGAGGCTTAATCTGTGCTCCCATATTTTTCGGAAACTCTTCCATCACCTGATCTTACTGTACATGATAGTACTACTGAGGTGGGCAACTATGGAGAATCCAGGGACCAAATTTCTGATTCAGGCACCCTCAGAGTGCAGCACAGGCTGACACAAATATGGAAGGAGAAGCAGGAAACAAAACCTGGAAATGGCAGAATTCCAGTTTCAGTTTTGAAAAGGAGATACTTTAGATGTCAAACAGTGTACATGGTGAGGTAAGGTGGGCACATACAGTATTTAAAAGCTGAATTGCCACTCCTAGGGGCTTTCAGAAAAAGGGAAGTTGGGGAAGTTGGAAGAGCAAAAGACCCCAAGCCAGCTTTGGGTGCTCCAGGAGACTCCAAAGATGCACCTTTCTCACTCTGCACTGTAAGAATAGGTGTGTCATTCGTGTCTTGGGTTATATGGCAGCCTCAAAGATGTATACTAGTCAAAATGCATGAATGAAGTAAGGCAGGGTAGAGATAAGAGTTCACCTATAGCAGGAATATATTAAGCAGTAAAACAACAGTAAATTGAATTACAGTCTTTCTCCACTTATCTGAGAGTTAAGGGACCAGAGCACTGTCAGAAAACAGAATTGGTTAAAAAGCAGAACCCATGTACTATACTATAGGGAGCATGAAGGATTTATGGAGGCTCACTTGGGACTAACCATGTGTAGGCAGCTTGCAAAGTCTCTCATCTAGCTTAGCATCTTTTTCCCACTCTTAGCTTGCTTTCCAAGCAGTGCATACATGAGAATCGTTTGAAATGAGCCTCCATAGGCAAGAAGAATTGATGAAAGAGTGGAACCCTCATCAAATTAATGGAACATATCCTTAATTTGGAAGCATCAAAACAGTGAGTCGTCACACAATGGGGCTTCAAAAGATGGGGCCTTCTTGTATCAAAAGTTTTCCTGAATAGTATTTCCTCATTTTGGCTATGGAGGTCTGTCATTTTGTTTACTTTCTTCCTTTCACAACAACAAATATGCCTAGAGCAGCCAATGAAGATCAGATGGTTTTTGGTTGTGTTTCAGAGCTTCAGAAAATTATTCAAGTGGGGGTTCCTGTACCGTCAGCTTAATGGACAACATGATTTAGGTGGTCTGCTGGATCATGGAACCTGAGGGGCCTTTCTTGGCGGGGGAGGGGGCGGCTGTTAAGCTCCCTCCTGTCAAGCAAAGATCCCCTGAATGACAGGGCGTCCAAAGGAGCTTCAGATGCAGCTGGAAATTGGGTCTGAACTGTTGTCTGCTCTGGAGTTTAGCAGATGTGGCAGGACTCAAGGCTGCTGAAGGTAAATTGTGGTAGCTGCTGGAAGACTAAGGGGTGATTTACAATCCCTGTTAAGGACACTATGTTAATTGCTGCCTGACATCTTGCAACTAAAGGTTTGTTTTTAATAGAATTCTTTGGATTATGCAAGGAGCTCTTGTTTGCTACATCTGTAAATCTTTCCTTAAAGCTAAATTGCTCTTTTCTGAGAAGGAAAGTTTTAAAAAGACAGTACTCTTTTTCTAAGGCTGCCAAGTGAATATAGGAGTACGACAAATCAAAAGTCTACATTTTTGGAAGGGGACTTTTGAAGATGTTGTCTTCTTGATACCTATGGATTTTAAAAAAATAAATAATTTTGTAATTGGAATGATTACAATTTTGGATTGAGGATATTAAGTTGGAAGTAATTGGATTTAATTGGGACATTTACCATATGAATAATTGTAATACGCCATCTACAGGGAATAACTGTAATTACCCATGAGAAAAAAATATTTACGGTTATCTTGGCCTGAAAGATGAATATTTCCAATAATTGTTTTGATTAGACTTTCAGTCTGACTTGTTTAACAAGATAGAGTTACAAATGACTGTGACCAAGAGAAGGTGCCAACTTGCTTTATGGAGTTTTTGATGGAATTTTGAGATTATATACATAAAGTGGTGAAACAAACAGAAGGACAGCTAACAGATCTGCTGGACTCAAATAACTCTATCACAGAGGACCTAGGTGGAGAAGAAAATACTGAAGAAATGTTTGGATTTTGATAGATCTAAGTTTGACTTATACTCTGAGGAGGAGTCACAGCAGAAGAAATTACATGAAGTCCACAAAAGAATTCTTCAAGAGGAGATCACCTGTGTGTTGAAAGAATTGGAGATTCACAGTCCTCCCATTTTGGGGGATTGGAGTAAGAGGGATTACAAGAGCCGTTTCAGGAACTGCTTCAACAAATATTTGAGGTGCAGGATGACATCCCCTCTGAACTTGCAGGAAGATATGATGTTACCCCACTGGAAAACCCTCTCTTGGGGTCTACAATTTTGATATTAAAATATGATCCCATCTGCCTAAGAGGTTGCCCGGATGGGCACGTAGGCAGCAATGGTCGAACGATCGAAAACCAGAGCCCTTTTTGAACCTTACCTTTTTGCGGTGCTGGGGTGCAGGGCTCACGCGAGCAGCCTCCAGAGGAAGGCTCTCACTTCCCTGTTTCTTCAGCTCTGCATGAGCTTCCTGCTCGCATGAGAACTCTGCCTCTTCCTTTTGCAGTGCAGCCTGGGACCTTTCCAGGCTGCACTGGACAGGAAGCACGACCGGTCTGGCTCCTGAGGCTCCGCATGCAAAGTAAGTGTGCGTGGGATACCAGAACAATGCACAACCATGCACCATTTTTGGCATCAAGCCAAAAATGAAACAATGCGTGCGTGGTCTGCATCAGGCCCTTGAGCATTGCGCAAATGTGAGTGCGTCGTGTGGACTGCTCCTCAGATTTACGCAATGCTTAAGGGGCCCTTTCGCATTGGAAATGCCGTGTAAAAAGGGCCCAGGTCAGACCAGTAAAATCCCCCATCACATAGCCCCAGGAGACCTCAAGCTGTGCAAGCCCACAGTAGACAAACCCCTGAGAAGCCGACTTGAGGGGATTAGAGTGTTTGCCCCAAGTTGAGCAAAATCCTATCAGGCGAGGACCATTTACATGAAGTCACACCACAACCCAATGCAGCCGAACATCCTGAGACTTTGGCAACACGTAATCTCATCATGCATAGGAAGTTACCATTGTGGAGCTTCTTTCTCGCTGCAACACCCATTGTTCTCCCTGGGAAAGGATTAGTCCTCCAGGTACTTTTTCCCCTACAAATAGTCCCAGTTTTTGAGCAGTTCTTTGGATCACTCCCGGTCATCCCAGCAGACCGTTTCTCCATCCGTTGAGTAATGCCCTCAGCCCTCTCCATGCTGACCTCCACTTCTTCACTGTTTTTCCCAGACCAAGGACTTCAGGAAAAGGTGCAGTATTACCCAGCTACAACCCCTTCAATATTCCCTTATCCAGTTTCCTCTCTTTTGCTTCTTAATAGATCTTGAGTGAGTGTGTGAGTGACTGCGTTGGTGCATGAGACTTTCATTCAATAAAATCATTTATTAGACATTTCTGTTTGTTTTTTTGGCTTGGCCTCACCCCATAAAAACTGGGTAAAAAGACCCCGCTAGTTTGCCCTGCCTCTCACATTCTATTGCTCATGCCCTGGCTAGTTTCCATTCCCCATCATGTGGAGCACATTGAGGTGTCCCCCAACGGACCCCAGAAATCAGGGGAACAATGAACTAGACTTTAGCAGTCAAAATGGTGGGAAAAGACACAGGATTGTGTCCAGCTTTGGGAAACAATGGAATGGAATGTTAGAGCAAAATGATGGGATAGTGGTTGTTTAAGATGAGATTATGAAATGTTTTATGAAAATAGAGGTGGGATAAAAATAACTATTTTTAGGGAAAAAATTATAAAGTTATAGGCATTACTGGGTTTTTTTTTCTTGATTTGGAATAGCTACATGGATAATGAGTTAAGGATATGATTTTCTTTAAAGAATAAAGTTGTAAAAATGAGGATGAGGATACTGGATATGATTTGATAAAGTAGATTTATGATTCTGAAATGGTCTAAAAAAGAAGAGATATAAGAGTTTATCCACAGATGTAATAATTATCATAATTTTGTTGAATTAATAGAATCGGGGGAAAAAGAAGAAACTGATTTTAAGGTGGCAAACTTTATAACTTCACCTTGGAGTCTTGTTTTTGTTTTCTTTTTCTTTTCTATTCTTAAACTCACTTGAGAAGTATAAACTGATAAATGAGTTAAACTGATTGTTGCTTTGTAAGTCTAATTGTGATATATCTTATCTAATCCAATTTTAGATTATATGGACTACTAACAATAGTATTATTAATAGATCTTGTTGGCTATTACTATTACTATATATTATAGGACTATATATTAGTATGCTAAAGTTTGATATTAATCAAATACATACATAGGTAGATAAATATTTACAATGTTATAGGAATAGCAACATGTAGTTATTATGATATAAAAGGTGATTGTTTACTAGGAGCTGTTTGCAACAAGAACGGGAACCAATTTTTATTTTTTCTCTTTGTAGTTTTGTTGTATATTCTTTTTTATGTACTCTTTATATTGTGTAGTGGGTTTTTTCCCCCCTTTACAGTATGGTTTGTGTTGATTATTGAGCGTTGTTGGTTTATGTTTTGTCTTATGTTTTTTCTATGCTTGTGTGTTTTTATTAATTAAAAATGTTTTTTTAAAAAAGAAAATTATTCAAGTGACCATTCTGGCTGAGGATTTGGGAGATTGTAGTCCAAAAAGTAACTTTTACAAGCTCTGCTCAGTCCCCTGGATTGGGGGAAGCATAGCACAGAAAATGAGTTGAGTTGTCTTTTTTGAGCCTTCTCTAAAAGTGTAGGCAGTGCCTCTCTCTGGCCATTTCCGCAAAAGACTGTTATAGCGCTTTGATTCCACTTTCAACATCCTATGGAATCCTCGTGCAGAAAGGACCTCTGTTAGGTATGGCGTAAACAGGGGGAGCAGGATGTTGGTGCCATGAATGGGAGCCTGATTCATCTCCTTGATTCACCAAGCTCTGCATGGGTGCAATTGCATCTAACGCCAAAGAGTCAGAACTCCAAATGTTTTTTCATTGAGCTATTTATTAAAGAAAACATGTCTTTTATCAATAGACAATGAGGGGTTCATTCTAAAAGCTGGCTCAGTGAACTGAGGGCACAACGATAAATAGGGATCCAATAGAATTTTTGTCCACATGTCTCCCTTTGTTCCACTATCAGTAAGATGTTGCGTCCATCTGTTAACAACAGCACTGCCTCCCCTACATCTACACACAGAAACACATGCACTATTTTCAGATTCCAGTTCTCAGTTTGTACTCTGAAAGCAGAGACCAGAATTGTAGCAACAGAAAGGAGGGAGGATCAAAATGTCCCCCAAAATAAGTATTCTGCTCACCCATAACATTTCCCTTTAGTCTCCAGATTTCTCACATTGCAGTAAGTGAAGACTTCAATTGAGCATTTAGAAATAGTTTCTGTTTCTAAATGCCACAAAGAAAAAACAGGCAAAGTTGCCAAGTGAATGCAAACCCAGCAAAAATAAAAGTTTTTTAGGTATGGATGATTTTTAGTGTCTCATTCTCTGCAGTGATAGAAATTTAGAGACCGAAGGAAAATTTCATTTGCAGGAAAGGATTCCCATTTGAAGGGGCAATAATCTTATTCCTCCTACACCACGCTATAGCTATACCCTTGACAGATACACATTTTAGATAACTCCTCTATTAATCCCCTTTATGATCATAAGGGAAGGTTATATAAAACCAATAGATTAAAGCAAGATTTGATAGCATAGATGCAGTTAAATTTAATCTGCTATAGAGGCAAGCCTGCAGATCATCGGGGGGGGGATTCATAAGAGTGAAGCAAATCACACCGTAATACCATCCTATTCATGGCATGTTAAACACTTGAGCTACCTCTTAATCCAGGAATGGGAAATTGTGGCTTTCCAAATGTTGTTGGGCTGTATTTCCCAGATGCCCTTGCTAACACAGTCACCAGTAAGACACGCTGGGCATGGCAATCTGATAACACTGGAAGAGCCACACATTTCCCCTTGTGTCATTAAGACACAATATATACTCACAACAAGGCACGCTCTCCGTCATGACAGAACACGTTATTGTAATTGATAGATTATTATGCCTGCATTATAGGTAAGCCAGACCGGCATTAGAGGCAGATATACCACTATAGCCATTAGCAAAGTGCAACTTTTGGTAAATTTGCAGCCCTAAAGGCTCCTAATGCACCTCTAGTCTCCATTGACCGTCTCCACTCTGCGTGCGCCATTTAGGAAGTTCAAGTGGCCATTTTGCCCCATTTTTGCTTCCTTTGGGCTGTTCTAAGCCCTGGGGCACCCTCTCCACAGCACAAAGCAACATTCACTCACTTCCAGCTTATAAGAAACCCTCCAACTCTCCTAGTTTGGCAAGGACAGTCCTGATTAATCCTCTGTCACCCCACTTTTTCAGCTGCTTTTATAATGTCCCAGTTTGTCTCTCCTCTTCTTTCCTCTTTTGCCCTCAGCTTACTCCAATTGCTGCACACTGAGCTCAAAGTACAAAAGTAGTTTGCACTCAATTCAGTAGTGGGGAAGGGAGGGGAGGGGAGGGGACAGAACTATGATCCCATGTGCTTCCCAGTAGGCTCAGTAAGGTTAGGCAAAGGTAGACTCCTCCTAGCTTCTGTGTTCTTCCTCATGAATAACTTTTGCCATCTGGACCACACACTGATGTTGCTTGGCCACATGTGACAAGACTCCATATGGATCTAAAAAGGCTGTGATTCCCCTGTGGGGCAAAGTGGCTAATTGTAATCCCAAAGGACATAATTTTCTATTTCGATCCCAAAAGAGCAAAAGCTCACAACTTTCTGGGTCAAATGTGGCCCTCTGTGGTCCCAAGGGATGTGACTTCCAGAACTCTAGAAACTGTCAGATTTAAAGAATCAACTGCCCCAAGTTATGGCCCTTTTCGTACGGCATTTGCCATGCGAAAGGGCACCTGGGGCATTGCGTGATTGTGAGGAGCGATCTGCATGACACGCTCACAATCGTGCGACACTCCAGGGTAGGGCAGGCTTTCAGCCAAAAATGGCGCATGATCGCACATTGCTCCCGCACACATTTGCCATGTGTGCGGAGCCTCCTGAACCACGGGGGTCACACTTCCTGCCCCAGCACAGCCTGGGAAACTCCCAGGCTGTGCTGTGGAAGGAAAAGGCAGGGCTCTCGTGCTACCTGCTTGGGAGCAGGCAGCTCATGTAGAGCTGAAGCAGTGGGGACATGAGAGCCTCTCACTGGAGGCTGCTCGTGTGATCCCCCCACCCCAGTGCCAAAAAAAGGGCCTGTTTCAAACTTCACTCATTTTGTTCCACAACTCCTCGTTCCTGACTCACTTCAGAATGATGCCCATGTCCAGTCCCTGAGAGGCAGAGCCAAATTGTTTTGCTATAAATTCATAATTACATGTAAGATAGCAATCTTTTTAAAAAGGAATAGGCAGCTAGGGAAGGGAGGACCTACGTCCACAGCAGGAGCAGAGATGGATTTAACCTTCTTCCCCATGTTGTGCTCTCAGTGAAAATCTTACTGTTCCCCCAAAGTTGCTCTTTGTGCCAAAAGCAGCTCTTCCCTGGTGGGAGAAAAAAAAAAAGCAGGTTTCTGGGTTGGCTGTAGCACAGGGAGGAAAGTTCAAAGCCCTTCTATGTTCATGGGGTTGCCATAAGTTGACAGGTGACCCAAAGTCACCTATACACATTCTTTGTAGATGATGCTTCCAATCCTGCCACATAATTTACTTTACCTCCCGATTTAAAAAAACCAAAAAACAGACAGAACGCTCTTCCAGATTGGTTTAAAGAAGTCTGAGTTCTTAATGCAGATGCTTAGGTTTTGCTCCAGTTCACAAGTTGTCTCCTGTGTATCTATTCCTGCCATTATCTTTGGGTAGAGGGCTGTTTTTAGTGATTTCTTGGACATGCACTAGGACTTTAACAAACTGCTTTTTTAAAAAAACAAGGACATGATTTGCTGAGGTGATCCCATGGTCTGAAGGGCAAATTTTCTCCTCATTTTTCAAATTCTTTTTCTTTAGTGTTATAGTGCAAAAGTGTCATTTCACTGATGAACAGTAACTTCAAGATATTTTTTTTTTAAGAAGGAGAAGTGAAAGACAGGCTTTTTGTTCCATTATGTTTTGGAATTAAAGAGAAAGTCACTCAAGGGTGGGAATAAATTGTTTCAAGTAGTGCCAGGAAATGTCAGAAAATAGCCTGGGACAAAAGAAGTGTCCACTGGATATTTTAAGAAACCCTGAGTACCACAGCAGCTAATATTGCAACTTCCTCACACATTTACCCTTTCCGGAGGAGCCTATAGTCATGTTTCTCATGCATTGTACAGTTGGGCACTTAGCATGAAATCTCATTGCTGTGCTTCTTTGTGGAGTCAATTTGTAGGTGGCTCTTGCCAGTGTGATGTAGTGGTTTGAGTGTTGGAGTATGACTCTGCAGACTAGAGTTCAAACCCCTGCTTGGCTATGGAAACCCACTGGGTGATCTTGGACAACCCACACTCTTAGAGGAGGCAATGGCAAGCTCCCTTTGAACAAATCTTGCCAAGAAACCCTATGATAGGGTCCCCTTGGGATTGCCATAAGTCAGAAACAATTTGAAGGCATACAATGAACTACTGGATGATACCCTCAGTTTCCACTGGATGGCAATGTTGTTCTAATAGAATCTAGAATTATGCTTTTAAAAATGGTGTATATAGCATTTTAACAATATAAAATATTTCAATTGTATTTAAATAAAATTCATCCTCATCACTTCCTGGGAAGAAGTGAATTCATATTTTCAATTTAATTATGGGAGAGTAATAACAAATGATAATTTGGCACTCCATGGAATGACATTAAAATCTGCTTTGACTCTCTAGGCTGCATGAAGTTTTTCCTTACTCCTATTCTGCTTCGAACCAATGTTCCCTTTTCAGTCAGTTCAGAGGACAGTCATTCAAATGGCAACTTTTTCCAAATAAGATTTTGTGGTGTGACACTAAGAGAGATGCAGCAGGTCAAATCTGAGTTACCTAGTTGTAACCCTCGATTGTACTTTTCCATCCAGACAGGGCAGCAACATTTTTCAGATTTGTTCTATCCCATGTTATTTTGTCCACTTTTTCCTTGCAGGTAGTGAGGCATATTTATATTTCTGTTCATTATAGTAACAAGGGTAAAGGTCAGATAAAAAGGACTCAGGTGGAAGCTATATAGGAGAAACCATGATTGACTTGTTTTGTAAGTAGCTTTATTCATTGTTTCCTGAGAAATTTTCCAAGCTCAGAGTGTGTACACACATGGCATATAAGAGAGATACTACAATGAACAGGTATTAATATAGGATAATAGCCAATCCTCTCATGGACATCTTACCAAAATATTTACTTTTATTGTATCCAAATATTCACAGGATGGGTGCATAGTCCAAAAAAAAAAAAAAAAAAAGCAGTGGTTACCTTAAATGTACCGGGGAATCTCTTGGCTCCAATTTGGCAAACATAAGGAAAGATGCAGCAAGAACAAACTAGAGCAGAATGTGTGCACAGTGTGACAGTGCCACTTGCAATTAAGAGCTCAAAATATCAGTTGGGCTTTCATTGCAAAGTTCACTTGCAAAGAACCAGCAAGATACCAGGAGAACTGTTTTAATAAGTTTTATGCTGGAAGCAACATTTGTCTCAAAACAGCCTTAATATCTACTGAGATATTCCAAATTGTGTAAGACAGACACAAAAAACCAACATAGCCTTTCAGCAACACCATTAAAATCTTTTCAGTATGGACCCTCTGACTTGATTCAAATTGACTGTGGCATACAGAAGCAAATGAGCAATGTTATTCTTAAAACATCATCTCTTCTGGAGGCTTACATTATTTTCACATTATTCATCAGAGCTTTTTAAAAAACAAAACAAAACACCTCTGCCTTAAGGCTAACATTAAGAGTGGAGGTGCAGTTCTATCAGCTGAAATGGGCTTCCCATGCTGTTCAGATCATGTAGCCTGGAGTCATGGTGAGCCAGCAAACAGCCATGACCATAATCCCAGTGACCTTGCCAGGAGACAACTCAAAAGTAAACTTTCCGATAAGAAAATGGAAGATGAGATCCATTCAATTCAGTCAATCAAAGGAGCAGATTAAGTCCCTTTCAAAGTAAGGTCAAGGTTCATTCCCTCTGCAATACACAGTTGTATGAGTTTATCATAATGGCTACAACCCTACAGATTCTTGAGATTTGCTATTTTATGTGATTCTTAGAATCCTCTGTTAGGGAGGTCTATGTTGTAGTTCAGGAGAATGATTCAGAGCCCTCTAGCAGATATTTTTAAGCATATCTACAAATCAAATATCCCAGGGTTCCATAAGATGCAGCCATGACAGTTAAACTGGCATCAGACTGCTATAACTATATACCTGAAAACATGCAAATGAAACAAACTACATATCAAAAGAATCATAGGTTGCGTTTTTCCTCCTAGATTTGAAACATTCATAATGGACGCAGAAGAACAAACGCAAATGTACAAATGCTTCCAGGTGAAAAGACTCCTTGGATGAACAAAAACTCGCCAGGGAGCAAGATTCCAGGCTAGCTTTTCTCACAATCACATCCATTTTACATCAATGGTTTGCTTGTTTCCTTGTGGCAGAATATTCAAGCATTGATCCCCCACATGTGATAGGGATCTGCTCATTAAGTAAGTCTTTTTTTCAAAATGATTGGGTTACAATGAAGGCATGGTTGTGCTCCACAGGATAGCTTTTCAGGTCACACCAGCAATGTCAGAAAGATATACTTGCAGGAAAGGACCTAATTTACTTATTCATAATTCCTGTAGGTATGATACAAAAATTCTCTCATTCAAGGATAATATAAAAATTTTGGGGGGGAAAGTAACTATGGATAATATCTTTTATCAATAAGGAACCCACCTAACCTCAATTTTAGTGATGATTTTATAAGAAAATGGTGTCCAGTTTTAAATGCAGTAGAGTTAAATAGGCTTGAAATACAAACGACCACTTAAAGCTTCTGCATTAGTTGTTTCTACATAAATATTTTGATTGGATTTTTTATTCCTATAATTCATGCAACACTTGTTGCACCTTTTACTATTCCTGCTCATCATGACTTCCACCACTGCTGTATTTCTATTTATTTATATACTATGGGTTTTAAAAAGCTATTTATTTTGGAAAGTTTTGGGTGTTTTTTTTTTTTAAATCTAAATAACACAATCCCTCCTTTGTGATATGCAATTTAAAGTAACAAACACCTCAGTTTTCCAGCACCCATAACGGGAAAAAAATTTCTGCACTAGCATTGGTTTGGATTTGCAGCTTTGGCTACCTTGCAACTCCAGTATTCCAGAAGAATTCTGTAAGAAGAATTCACATTAAGACTTTAATCCTGCACACTTCTCAGAGTCCTATTAAACTGGACTCTGTGCTGTGAATATTGTTGATTTTGTTGCATGAGTTTTTCATTATGTATTTTAACATTGTTTTAGTTCTTTTTGATTTTTTTAATTGTGTTTTAACTTTTGTATCCTGTGGTTTTTAACTATGCCTTTTCAATTGTTGTAACTGTTGTTTAATGGTTGTAACAGGGAATAATAATAATAATAAATGCAACAGGACTTGCTTCTGAGGCAATATACACAACTGCGAAGTAAAATAATACAAATTAATTTTTCCCTTTTAAATTCAATCCTTCTCTTCTAAAATCTCTGTTTCACTCCCTCTTCTTTCTCAAAATAACCATATTCTTGGAAGAAAGAGCCTGTAATCTTCCGAGATATAAAGGAAGGAACTTCAGCAGCTATGGCTTTTATCCACCGCTCCTCCAATGCAGGCCCTGCTGGGACTCAGGCCATTTCCACACTACACTGTTACAATGCTATTATTCCTCTCTCAACATCCTATGGAATTCTGAGGTTTGCAGTTTAGTGAGGGGCATTTAGAATTCCCAACCAGGGAGCTCTTTGACCTCAGTAATCGACAAACTCTGAAATTCCACAAGATGATGAAAGTGGAATAATAGCACTATAATAGTGTTGGGTGGAAATGGCCTCTCTTTTGCACAACTGTGTAGGATCCAGAATGCCATTCTCCATTGCCTCTAGTCATCCCACTATATCCTGCTGTGCTCAGTTCTGTACTGCCCAGTACCCTCCAGGATAACCTAGATATTTTGCTGCCAGAGGCAGAGCAGCAAACACACTTGCTTCAAGTCAATGTGCACAGCACAAATTAATTTCAGTATCTGACGCAGAACACCCCACAAGCACCTCTCCTTGCCCTGGCAGTGAAAGGACAGATATTAAATTAAACAATTAAATATTTGCTGTCTTTTCATGACACTCCAAATCAGGTGCCAGGGAAGGCTTCTTTACTGAATGGGCTAACTTAGCGTTAACCCCCCAGGTCCTTTCCTCCCGCTCCTTCTGACACTTGATCCTTCCTTCCTTCCTTCCTTCCTTCCTTCCTTCCTTTCTCTCTCTCTTTCTTTTTTTTCTTTTCCCTCTTTTTTCCCCCTTGTTTCCCTTGGCTCTGCACAGGCCCAGTCCAATTTCTCTAATCAGATGAAGCAGCAGGATTATCTCTGTCCCCGGCGGCCAGGCTCCATTTTGATTCCTCTCGGTCTGCGGGAGAAACACCAGAAAGTGGCGAACCTGTGGGCTCACCTGTAGATGTACAAGGCAAACACTGTGGGCTGCTCCCTCTCTCTCTCCCCCTTTGAGGCTGTTTTGGCTTCCTCAGCCTCGTTCCCTAGTGGGAGTTCATAAAGGCGGGGGGGGGGGAACCACACACTCTGATGGCTTTCAGCTTTTCTCTCTGAACTCTGAGCATCTTGTCTGAAATCCTCTCAAGACATCCTGGCCTGTGGCAAATCTGAATGTGACATCTCACCCTGTGGAGGGAAGGTAAGGACTGTGGACATAGCTCTTTCTCTTTCTGCCTTTCTCACTGTGTGCCTGTGATTTTTCCTCCTGTCATTGCCAGAGAAATCATCCTTTAGTAGCACGTCTTTGGGCATAACAAAGCTGATCACGTGGAGATTAAAACAGCTAGGGAAACAAACCCGTGAAGGGGTAGGTGAAAAAAACCCAGTAGCAAAAATTAGACAGTGAATGTGAGCTTCTCTCTGAAGGAGGGAAGACAGCAACTCAGTGAGATGCTAGAGAATACACTGGCTTGAATTCTGATAGTATAGCATCTTCTCTCTCTCTCTTGCCAGATGAACTTTTGCTAACTATTAATCTGTTTCCTATACTCCATCTCCATGGAGAACATCTAAGAAGAGTTTGTTCAGGCTTGTATTGGGTTGAATGTGCACCCTTAGCTTCTTGTGATCTTACCTCTTCCACGCAGGTAGGTGGAGTGACTTGGTGATTTGGAGGGAAGGGAAATGTACTTTGCACATGTTCAGAGACACTCTCTCTTACTACATTTTACATCCCTAATGGGAAGTGTAATCCTGAAAATAGGTTCTGGGACTAAGTTTCTGTCTTTGGGGGCCTGTGCCTAAATTAAGGCTGCATGCTTTGTATGTCATGTTCTCATTTTATAATGGTTGCTCCTGTTCTTTAGTTTTTAAGGAATACTTAACTCTAACTGTTTGTATCTTGCTGATTCATGGAGAAATGGAAGAAACATGTTTGTCTTTTTTTTTTCTCTTGTTATATGACATTATATCAACACCAAAAAGGAAGAACTTATTCTCTCTACTTCCTCACGAAATGGCAAAATTATAAATCAAATTATAGATCTCTCTATAGGACCATGATCAGTTACATACTTCTGTGAAAGCTCTGGTATCATCTATTTTGTGGTATGGGCCTTGAAAACAATAATAGTCACTTACATTCTCATTTCCTCCCTTGATGAATATTTCCCCTTTCTTCCTTAGGGAGAGCTCACTGAAGTTTCCAGTAGTTATATAATTTTTAAAAAATGTTCTTTTTTTGTTTCAACTTTTGTCCAAGCAACTAAAACTGTATTCTTGAATTTGCATGGTTGTTGGTAATACGATACAATGGATATATTCCAACTGAATGCTTGAAATAAATGTGGATATGTGCAGATATCTACATAGAGAAAGAAAGAGATAGAGGTATGTGTTACCTGTCTATGCATTTTTAAAGACCAAACCTGCTCAGTGATGGCACCAGAAAAAAACATTGACGGGAGGGCTTGGAAAGGAAAAAGTGTATTTTGGGGTACTGATGAGCATGTAAAAAAGAAACTTTCTTTCCAATAACCAGAAGGACTAATGAGCAATGGGGATGGAAGGGGGAGCCATTTTTATAATCGGGCTTCCTATGGCTCCTGTGCATGGCTTGGAGATGTCATGTCTTGTACTACAGCTTCCAGAATCCCCCACTATCATAGGATTCTGGGATTTGCTGTCCAAAAGGTGATTTTCCAGATTCTGCTTATAACAGCAGCCTATCTTGCAGAAATTTAGCACGGGAACTTTTTACCAGCTAGATAAGAAGTGCTGAGAGAAAGCCATTGTTATTTTGTGTGTGAATCTGCTCCTAAAAGCAGAGGCACAGAGAGCCCATGATAATGTAACCAGACCAACATCTCTTCCCTGCCCTCATCTGCTTCTTGTAGCATGAGAAGATATAATTAAGAGATTCTGCAGTAAGAATCCAAACAGTTTTTAAAAAGGAAAACAGTACCTATAACACGTTTAATTATAGGAAAATAATTTACTGAATGCAGCAAGTTTATGCCAAAGGTGAACATGTAAGTCAGGTTTCCAGAACAGATCACTATATTATACCAACATTTAATGCCAGAACCTGATCCTTGTTCTGATAAAAACTTGTTGTTATGTGCCTTTAAGTCATTTTTGAGTTATGGGATTTTCTTGGTGAGATATATTCAGAGGGGGGTTGTCATTGCCTTCCTCTGAGGCTGAGAGAGTATGATTTGCCAAGGTTACCTAGTAGGTTTCCATACCTGAGTGAGGATTTGAACCCTGGTCTCTCAGAATTCTAATCCAGCCCTCAAACCATAATATCATGCTGAGTCACTATACAAAGTTACATGAGCTTATTTATGTTTCTGGCAACATGATTCTAGATATGTTATTAGCTTGAAAGTGTAACCATTTGCTTCCAGCAGGGCTTTCTTCCAAGTAAATAAGCTGAAGACAGTAAGTTCAACTATGATTGTTTACTCAGGTATCAACAGCACTGGACTGAAAACAGAACCTCATTTGGAAGTCTTACAGACAACAGTAAATCTCATTCTTGTTGTCCTCCACTTCTTCTATGAAGTGAGAAGCTTAAACTTTCCCTGCACTGTTAAAAACTGTGCAAAAGAGATTGACAACGTGATGAAACTTTAAGTTATACAGATGGCCAGAGCAGGACTTAGAAGTACAGTAGTATGTTATAAGAAACATAGGCCCTTTTCGCACGGGCTTTCTGTCGCACGACAGCCCCGTGAGCCTCGTGGGAGTGGGAGCGTTGCTCTGCACTACGCACTCCCACTTCCGCCGGGCTCATGGGGCTGCAGCGGCGCGATCGTGGGTTTTTTGATTTTCGTCTCAAAGCAAAAATCACCCGTGTTCGCGCAACGCTCGGGGCGCCCACGTGCACTTACCTCCTGTGCGGAGCGTCGGGGAGGCAGCCAGGTCACGCTTCCTTCCCTCCACCCCTGCAGAAGGAAGGGGCGGGGCGCTAGTGCGACGGATGCGACAGCCTCCTGCTTCGCGCAGGCAGGGGGGACGGACGCACATCCTCCTGCTTCGCCCGGGGGGAGGGCGGCTTGCACGAGGCTGCCGCTTCCCCCTAGTTCCTTCGCCTACGGAAGGAAGGAGCGGGGAAACGGCAGCCTCCCGGAGGAGCCTTCTCACGCGAGCCACCCTCCCCCGCTCGCGCGAGAAGCCTCAATGCGAAAAGGGCCATAGCTATATGTTGCAAGTGATATCTCCTTCTTTGTAATGATGTATGACGAAGTTACTTTTAAAAGTAATACATTGAGTGGGAAAGAAGCTTAAGTCTTTTGTAATATTTTTAGGCATTTTAGTGACATTCTAAGCAGATTTTTTCACAGATTCTTTCACGTGTTTTTTTCACAGATTTTTTCACAAATTATGACATTCTCATCAGTCCTGAAGCCTTTTTGAAAGAATAATAAAAGTCCATGAATAGTGTAATTATTTACTGCCCTAACACTATAATTTGTAACTACAGTGAACTACTTATAAAACATTGCAGTGAACAAGAGTTACCTTTCAATAATAACTTTCCAACCTCTGAGGCCAAGGTGCTCTCTTTGCCAGGTGATACCTGTCAAACATATATGTTTTCCTTTTATTTATTTAATTTCATTCCTAATATTTTGTCATATGAGATCTAGAATTAATAGTATCATCCCTAGCTCAAAATCTAGTAAGTCAATATGAATAGGTTTGCTTTTAATTTTAACAGTTGCACATCTTTATCATCACATTTTAAGTGAGACAAGTAAGGATCGTTTACTTATGTATGTTCAGCACTGTATGACTACAGTATTTTATTAATTTCCAAGCACAAATGGGCCACTAACACTGTCAAACTTAAATCAGTTTCAGAACTGCTTAGGTGCTATTGTTCCCAGATTACGTAAATCATAGGATTAGCAGCAGTACTGTTATGTGAGTGTGATTTTAAAGAGGAAAGCAAAAATATGAACACCTTTGAGAAAACTACAATTCCCAGTTAGAAATCCCATTCAAAAGGCAACTGACAGTTTCCGAGTCATTGGACCAGGGAGTCCACTCTGGGTTTTAGTCTAAATTTACAGACCTGTACAAAGTTCTTTACACTAGCCCCCCAATAAATGCAGCACTTTGGCTTGCTCCTTTAAATTTATGCTAAAACATAGTGTTGTTTCACTGCTTCACTGAACTGGAAACCAGTGGCTGCCACTGTGTACATACAGCTGGTACTAAGGCATGTTGAACATTGTAGGCCTTAGTTCTAAACCAGTATGCATAGGTTTTCACTGCCATAGATCAAGTGTTGAAACATAAACCAAGTATTCACTGCGTAGGGAAGTAGATCTATTTCTTCACCTGTGAAACAATGGCCTTTTCCACACCAGGCAAGGGAATCACCCCGCACTGCTACTCACCGGACCTTTCGGCTCCCCGGTCCGGTCCACGGCACTCCAGAGCAGTGTGTGCTCATCAATATGCACTGTTCCGGCATCCCAAATAGCAACTTCCAGTTAGTCGAGGGTCTCAACAAACCACTGAAGCTCGCTGGCCTAAAGCCCACCCCCGGGCAGATCGCAGGCTCACATTCGTGCGAGCCTGTGAATGTGCATAAGGGGGCAGGCTTGCAGTGGTGCGCTGCATACTTTTGAAAGACTGGAAAAATCAGGTCTTTCAAAAGCACGCTGGAGGACCACTTGGGGTCGTTCCATACTGGACTGAGGTGTGGATCTACGTTAAATAGGTCCAAACCAGTCCGGTCCGAGGTGCAGACCTCCTCCTTGGAGAACGGACTGTATCGTTTCAAAAACCCCATGTGGAAAAGGCCAATATGTTCTTTCTCCTGACACCAGTTTTGGCTTCATTGTTTATTTCGAGCACTGCATCTTTCACTGCTAATGGAAGGAAATGTATATGATTTCATTGCTAAAGCCAGCTTTCTAACATTGATCTGTACATGAATATGGCTTCACTTTTAAAAGTTATTTGAAAATAAATTTGGAGTATTCTACAGGGTGAAAGATTCACCTTAAGGTAGCTGTAAATCAGAAATGACTTGAAGGCATACAACAACAGCAGCAGCAACAATAACAACAGGCCACAGACTCTCTTTCTTTTTAAAAACGAAATTGGAAATACTTTTTGGTCTGATCCATATGTTATACAATAATTCTATCCATGGTGAAAGTGAGCAGTGGTTCTTGTGGTAGATGATGATAGCAATGACATTTGCCATCAAGTGAGCTTCAATATAGGGGGCCCTATAACTGAGAGATCTTCAGGAGGATTTGTTATCAGCAGTCCTACTTATGGCCATTTCCTCACTAGCCTGTTCTAGTGTGATTATTCCACTTTCAACATCCTATGGAATCTAGGGTTTCCAGTTTAGGGAGGAACCTGGTCCCTCCCTAAACTGGAAACCTTAGGATTCCATAGGATGTTGAAAGTGGAATAATCACACTAGAACAGGCTAGTGCAGAAATGGCCTATGTGTTGCAGACTCAGAGCCATAGCTTCTTTAATTGAATCAATCTATTTGTAATGCAGTTTTTCCATTTTCCTTGCTGCCTTCCACTTTACCAAGCATTATCATCTTTTCCAGTGAGAGCATAATTGTCACAGCTATAACTTTGAACCCAGATATGGTCACTTTTAAAAGCAGGTAGTCAACTGTGGCCTTTCAGATGCTTTTGGCCTGAGGCTTCCATTACTGCTAGTAGTCCTAGCATAGCCAATGGTGAGGGATTATGAGACCTATATTCTAAAAACATCTGGTGGATCATCATTGCCCACTGCTATTTTAGAAGCTAATCGGACTGTGTGCTCTCAGGGGAGGTTAAGGTAATGTTAAGTTTCTCAAAGGAGAGGTGGTGCTAAGGTTTGGGCCAATGTGATCATTTTTTTTTTCATCTGCCCTGGAAAAAGCCCTGCTTCTTATGTCTAAGTGTGTAGAGACTGGGGAGGTGCCGAATTTGCTCAGTGGTGAGAGAAAACAGAATCTGTGAATGTTCAGATGGGCTTTTCTTATACCGTACTGATATATTCATGTTTCTCTGAGGAAGAGGTGTAACCACCAATGTGGTATAGTGGTGGTAGCATGGGGCTTCAGGATCAAGAGTACAACAGCAATATTTTAATTTGCATAAGTGGAGCCAGTACTAATGTGACCACTTATCAGGTTATCTGTATGACCTCCTCATGTGAGCATTATTATGTCTGAAGTGAACACTTATGCCATGTGTATTGCCTGTCATGTGTACTCTGCCACAGACCCTTTGGGACAGTCTCAGTTTCTCTCTGACAACATTTGCAAAAGTAGACATGCATGGGAATGGGAAACTGTCTGATCATGTTTCCTCCATTAAGCATTTGGCATATTCCTCCCCTCCAAGTGAAATGAATGTGTAATTGCATTCCTTTTGCCTTGACCTCTCTGTCTGTCATGCCCTGAGTAATCCTGCTGGTTGTTTTCCCACTGTCAAATGTTGGTCTGTATCATGTAAATTTATGGTGCTATATGAAATAAGTACATAATGACACAGGAAGCAGCCTTTTTATCATACAATGGATGTGCCATATAAGTTGTTGGTGCTGTTAATCGTTATGTCAATAATACAAAGTGAAATGAAATGGTATGTATAGAAATAGCTTTTTAGCTCTTCCCAATAACTCCACCATTTTAAAAATTCTTTTAAAATTTGAGGTCCATCATATCTTTCCCTTATAATAACTTTGTTCCATCTTGGGCAAATGGGACAGACTCTTTTTTAAAAATCACTTCAAGAAAAATACAAAAATGGTCAAAGCCCTCCCAGATCAAGGTTCCAAAACTAGTGTTTTAGAAATTATAAGTAAACATTACCTATTACACCAAAAAGGAACAATATTACCAGTTTATTTTGTAGCAATAATTTTGGTACTGGCATCACCCAAAATGTAACAAAAGGTAATGTAACACATTATTTCCAATTTCTTCCCTGGACTATCATGGCAACTCATACTACTCTGTACAGTACACAGAGCTGGTTTCCAGTACCAGGAGATGGAGGCATGTTTCTGCTTTGCGCTATCTCTAGAAAAACAGCATCCAATCCTACACTTTTATAATACACAGCACCAGAACACACACAGGGGCTGTCACAGATATCTGAAGCAACCTAAAACTTCTGAATATAATTCCAATCTACAGAGTGACAGCTATGTCCTCCATTGTTTATAACCAATGGAGAACTGAGAATCCTGACAGAGTATAGACATGTAAATAAAATGAATATTTCAGCTATTCATATAATGGGGCCAGGGAGGCTGAGTGGGTTTGCCTGGAGAATTATGGAAAAGATGTTAATTTCTTTTCACTTATGCATAAGAAGAGGAAAACTGCATTACAGGCAGTGATCTATTAAAGTCTCCTGCTCCAAGTCTCAGGTCAAGTCTCAAGTCCTTGCAAGATATGTTCGAGTCAAGTCTCGAGTCAAGTCTCAAGTCTGGAAGGCAACTTTATACCCTAACCTGTATGCCAGAATAAAATCAGTTTTAACAATTTAAACAAAGTCAACCCTCCACGTTTGTGATTTTTGTCATCTGCAGCTTCAGAAGTGGGGAATAAGATCCTACTTACTTCCTATTTGCAAAGCTGGAGGCTTTTTCAAAAGTGGGGAATAGGAGCCTTCTTATTCCCATTACTGAAGCTTCAAGAGCTTTAGAAGGAAGGATCCTTCCTCCTCAAGCCCATTGTCTAACACATTTTCTGTTCCCCTCTGACATATGGACTCTGCAGTCTTGCCACAAGTCTTGCCTTCTGTTCTTAGGAAATGTTTTAGAAAACTCCTCCTATGTGAAGTAGAGACAGACTGCTGAGCAGACCTCAACCCCACCTCAACTCCATTTGCTGTTCCCTCTGAGAAATGTGTCCACACTTTGGGCTTGAGACACATTGTCATGTGACCAGTAAGTTGTAAGATTTTTGGACAAATGTGTTATATTACTGAACCAAGGGCAGCAAGTCAGTCACTAAAAATATGCAAGTCTCAAGTCAAGTCGAGTCAGTGTGTAATTTTTACTGCCTCAAGTCTGAGTCAAGTCACTGGGGTGACTTAAGTCTGACTTGAGTCAGAGTCAATCCATTCGAGTCTACATCACTGATTACAGGTGGATAGACTCAATCAAGGAAGCCACAGCTCTGAGTCTGCAAGACCTGAGCAGGTCTGTTGATAACAGAATTACTTGGAGATCTCATAGTATTGCCTAATGTCAGTGTTGACTTGATGCAAGTTAACAATTGCTTGCAAACTGCTTGCAGATTACAAACTGAAAGAGAGATCAGATAGAAAGAGAAGCCGTAGACAGAAAAGAATTTAAGCAATGCTTTACAGTTAAAATGGATCAAAATGCAGTTCTGTAAAACAAAATAATTTTTAAAAATGGGTTTCCAAAGAGTTCCGTTCAAAAGAAAACACCTGCAGCAAGACAAAAATCCCTATTTGTCAAAACTGTAATCTTTTTGGTGAACTAATCTGGGTAATCCTTTGTGTAATTACGAAAGTGGAACAGGCCCAGGCTGAGTGTAAATTAGATTGACACCGGCTGCTGTCTGCGGAATATTAAGTGGCGCTCCTTAAATACTAGGGAAGTCACCCATCAGTGAAAACAGATTGTGACTGCATATGGACAGAAGCTCTCTTCTCAGCCACATTCTTGAAGAGGATTAACGATACATGTCACGGTAGGGTACAATTAAATTGTCCGGGTTGTATGACTTTTTCATCTTTTATTATTTACCTCAAAGAACCATATAGTCATATGTTCATATATCTAGTCCAAACCATTTTTAGTGTGTTAGCAAGAGCTAGGTCAAGAGGTCATGATTTTCTGAGAGCTTAATTTCAAGAGAATTTGTAAGTAAAGGGCTATCAAGACAGAAGCTGAAGTTTAATAAAGAGGATACCAACACTAGAGGTTTAATCTGGTTTGATATTCTCAAACTGCTTTCCAAGGCTGAATCTACATGATGGTTGCACCCCAGATTCACAGTGTAGTATCCCTGTCCTGGTCTGACCCCTTTACTACTACAAACATCTGTCTTAATCCAAACTGAAATCAGTTTAGAAAGCCACACAAGACCCCGATTATGTAGTGATGTAGACTTGAGCCAACTGACTCAGACTCAAGTCTCTTCAGTGACTTGACTTGGGCCCTTTCCGCAGCTTATCTTTTTTCGGTGATGGGGTGCGGGGATCGCGCAAGCAGCCTTCAGCGAGAGGTTCTCGTGTCCCCACTGCTTCAGCTCCGCACGAGCTGCCTGCTCCCAAGCAGACAGCACAAGAGCCCAACCTCTTCCTTCCACAGCGCAGCCTGGAAGTTTCCAAGGCTGTGCTGGGGCAGGAAGTGCGACTCTGGAGGCTCCCACACATGGCAAGTGTGCACAGGGCCCTGGAGCAATGTGTGATTGTGCACCATTTTTGGCTGAAAGCCAAAAATGAAAAAGTGCGAGAGCAGTGCCTGCCCTACCCTCGAATGTCGGGCAATTGTGAGTGTGTCGTGCAGATCGCTCCTCACAATCACACAACACTCCAGGCGCCCTTTCGCATGGCAAATGCCGTGCAAAAAAGGCCTAGGACTTAACCTGGCAATAAATGATGCACTGACTGAACTCAACTTGTGACTTATATATTTTTAGTGACTGACTTGCTGCCCTTGGTACAGTAACACAACACATTCATCCAGAAACCTTAAAACTTTGAACAATGCTTCCATTTCTTCACTGGTCATGTGACAATCTCTCTCAAGCCCAATGCTTGGGCCTTTTCTTGGAGGGAAACAGCAAATGCCTTAGGCAACGGGCTTGAGGCAAAGTTGAGGTCTGCTCAGCAGTCTGTCCCTGCTGCATATTGGAAGAGCATTCTAAAACTTTTCCTAACAGCAAAAGGCAAGACTCAGCCCCTAAATCCTACCTTCTAAAGCTTTTGAAGCTTCAGTAATGGGGAGCAAGAAGGATCCTATTCCCCATTTCAGAAACTGGCTCCCAAGCTTGAGACTTGAGACTTGACTTGAAAGTTTCTTGTTAGTAATTGAGACTTGATTTGGGACCTGAAGGTAGAGACTTGAGGCATGACTTGAGACTTATGAGCTTTTCGCACGGCGTTTCTAAAGCAAGAGGGCCCCTTGAGCATCATGTAAATGGGAGGAGCGATCTGCATGACACACTCCCATTTATGCGATGCTCAAGGGCCTGATGCAGACCGCGTACGCACCTTTTCATTTTCGGCTTAAAGCCTAAAATGGTGCGCAGTCACGCAATGCTCCTGGGGCCCGCGTGCACTTACCTGGCGTGCAGTGTGTTGGGAGCCAGGCTGGTCACACTTCCTGCCTCAGTGCTAGCCTGCAATTCCCAGGTTGTGCTGCGGTACGAAGGGGCGGGGCGTTCACGCAGCGCTCGCACAACCAGGAAGCTGCTGCAGAACTGAAGCAGCAGGGAAGCAGCAGCGTTCCTGCTGTGGCTTCTTGCGGGAGCGCCACCCCCCACCTCCATGAAAAGGTAAGGTGTGAAAAGGCTATTAGAGTAAAAGACTTAAATATACTACTGCCATTAATAGCCACATTTGTGCAAGAGGGTGTTTCCACGGCTTGCATATGTTCACCATATCAGTTTATGTCCGGTTACATGATTGCAGTGGCTATGAGGTTTTATTGGAATTTTCAGGGATAGAGAGTTCCATTGTGAACTGTGTGAGTTGCAGCACCCATTGTTCTTTATTAATTTCCAGTTAATTGTGAACAATCAGGAATGGAGCCCTGATCTCTCCTCTTGAGAAATATAACTAGTCTTTTTCTCCTGATATTGCTCTAAATCTATCCATTCAGCCTCTCATTGTCTCAAAAGCTTTTCATTAACATACAAGTTTCCCCCATTTAGTCTTGGCTCCCAAATAATAAGAATACCCACATCATCATCAGTTCTCTGCCTCTGTGTTCTCTTGACTTATGAATGCCAATTCAGACTCTACAAGAAAAGTTTGCTGTCCTGGAGTTCATATAGTTCATTAGCCAGTCTTTTCCTTCCTTCCTTCCTTCCTTCCTTCCTTCCTTCCTTCCTTCCTTCCTTTGTGGTAGAATTAAAAATTCATACAGTATTCTATATGTTTGAGCTTGGCTTTTCTCAAGCTGATTTTCCTGCTGTATTTACCATGGTTTATGTCAACTATATGCATGCCACAACTGTGCCAATGATCCTTGTTTTTCCAGGTTTTTTGAGTCCACATGTATTGATATATTATTTATGTGGAAGTGTGACAGGAGACATGCACAGCCCATACATTTGCCCCTTGGCCCTTTGACTGGATATAATTTTCCAGTGTATACTTGCTGCCTAATTCTGTCATTCTCATCTCCATTTGGGCATTCATGACCATGTTCTTCTCCATCTATTAGACAATATTCAAGCAGCTGTTTCTCTTGGGAGTAACTTTAAAAGCTTCTGTGCAATGTTTTTGGTATTATCCATCAGCAATCTGGTCTCTTTTCTGTTCAAGATAAGCCCTTCCATTTTGGACAGCCTTGCTTGTCGTAGAATATGCCTAATTGTCTTAAATATCCATTCTTTTCTGCCCAATGTCAGTGCCTAATTCACACGTTGTCAGCTTCCCCTCTGTAAGATGTTGCTGGCCTGCCCAGCAGGCAACCTACCTCTTGTTTCCAGGACCACACTCCAAGCTGGATGGGGAAAATGCAGCCTGTGGTTTGTCTGCAGCTCCCTAAACCCAGTTTTCAGGCCTCCAAGGGCCACCCTATTTTTATGAAACAAACAAACAAACAAACAAAAAGTGCTCCCATGCCCCAACACTGCATTTTCTGCCTCTCTAGCTTCTTTTCAGTCATAGAGAGTCCTTTTTTAAAAAATTAGGAAATAAACCTTCAATTTTATATTTTGAAGGGATTTTTAAAAAAACAATCTGAGAATCAGAAACTTAAGACCATAAATAAATTTAATTTATTACTAAGGAAGCTAGCTGAACAGGGGTCGACATTATATGACCAATGAGCCCTTAGTCCAGAGGCTCATCCCTGCTTAACAAAAAGATTACCAAGAATACATAATTCAAAAGGCATAGGTTTTGTTTTCACTCCTAGGTTTGCTACAGAGGTGAGGAAAGGTAATTTTAGTGGAGCTCAGAGAATATCCAGTAGATTTGACCAAGGCCATTTCTGCACTAGCCTGTTATAGCACGATGATTCCACTTTCAACATCCTCTGGAATCCTGGGGTTTGCAGTTTCGGGAGGGGCCAGCCGGCCTCTCCCGAAACTGCAAACCCCAGGATTCCAGAGGATGTTGAAAGTGGAATCATAGCGCTATAACAGGCTAGTGCAGAAATGGCCCAAGTTAGGGCCTTTCTACACTACACTGTTATAGTGCTATTATTCCACTTTCAACCTCCTGTGGAATTCTGGGGTTGAGAATTCTAAATGCCTCTCCCTAAACTGCAAACCCCAGGATTCCATAGGATGCTGAAAGTGAAATAATAGCACTATAATAGTGTAGTGAGGAAAGGCCCCTAAACTCCTTGCTAGATAAATAATTTGTAAGAGCATTTTTGTTTTTGTTTTTGTAAGCATCTTTAATGCTAGGGAGCTTGTGTTTAAATCTAGGAAAATGTAGGACCACTTGTACAAGTCTCAGCACCTTCGCTGTGAAGGTACCTTAACTCTTAATTCTGAATGCCTTTTGCTGCAATTCATTCACCACAGGGAAACAAAAAATAAATTTTCTACTTTTTAGAGCAGCAGCTGTCTGCTTATGTTGTGGATGATTTACTCCCAAACGGCTTCATTGTTCTCGGTTACAAAAAAAATATATCTCTTTTTGACAAGCTAGCTAATAAGCTTTCATAAATCTCAACTCCCATTTCATAGGCAGCAAGAAAATGGTTCATTTTGCTCACTACAAAACTTACTTTTTGTGATGACTGGTTTGGAGAAACATGCTGTTTAAATTCTTTGGCTAGATCAAATTTAATTTAAAAAGAAAGAAAGAAACCAAGAAAATGACTGCAACACACCCCTAAGAAGATGGGATTTTATTTTTCACTGTCATGGATATTACCATATAAAGCCTTTCAATAGGAATAAATAGCTTTCTGTCAACATTTGTGCTCTAAAGCTTCAACCATAATCTGTCAAGATTAATCTTATCAAAAACAGCCATGAACTCAACAAATGGTAAATAAAGCTATCTTGTCCTCTTAGGCTGCAGTATTATACACACTTATTTGAGAGTAAGTCCACAACCTCCAACACTTCACAAATGAACATCAGGACACGTATAGCTTCAGGGAGTGGTCAAGATGGCAAAAATTATTTATGAGTCAAAACACACAAGCTAAGAGAGGCTATATAAACTATTTTTGTACTTTGAACTCAGTGTTCAGCACTTGCAGTTAGATGAGAACAAAGGGGAAAAAGGAAAAGGAGAAAAAAACTTGGACATCTTAAAAGGAGCTTGAGACAGCAGGATGATGGGGGATTAATCAGGACAGTGCCCACCAAATCAAAACAGTTGGAGGGTAGGCCATTTCCGCACTACACTCTTATAGTGCGATTATTCCACTTTCAACATCCTATGGAATCCTGGGGTTTGCAGTTTCAGGAGGGGCCACCCAGCCCCTCCCGAAACTGCAAACCCCAGGATTCCATAGGATGTTGAAAGTGGAATAATTGCGCTATAAAAGTGTAGTGTGGAAATGGCCAAATCCTGTTAAATTGAGTGAGGCTTACATCGGAGTAGGCACATAGAGGATTGTGCAGTTAGCATGTTTACTAGTAATGTAACTGAGAATTTAAAATTGATTCATCATATTTCTCCCACATTTTCCAAAACAATAGTGTTAGACTTGATCAATATTTTCCGTTTATTCAGAAGGTAATCCACGTAAAATTTTATCTCAAGCAGTCTTATTAGCCTGTAACTGCTAGGCCGGTTTTTATTTTGTCATCTTTATAGTGTCACCTCCAGCACCCTAGGGAGAGCCAGCTTTTTCTGAGAAACAGGCAAATGAACAAGACGTTTCTTGGTCCAAAAGGCTGGGCCCGTAGGCCAGGTTTATTCAGTACAAAAATACAAAAATACAAAAATACAAACAGCTGCAGCTGGGTGGCGATCAAGAGATCAGATCGCAACAAAGCATGGAGGCCTGACCAGGCTTTATATGCAGGTAGCAACATACACTCCCACTTCAACATTTTCCACCAATGAGGAAGTGCCACAGTTGAGGAAGGGGCTGGGACCCCTTGTGGTATGTGACCTCCTGCTAATATGTAATGGCGGCTGGTTTTTTCCACCCACAGTATAGTGAGGTAGTCATCATGTGACATGGCAGACATGGGAGGGGGCTAGAATACATGGGAGGGGACTAGGACTTCCTGTGTTTGGTTTTACTCCACTCACAGTTTCCCCCCTCACACAGGAAGTACCAGCCCCATCCCATATCCCTGGAGTAGAATTTGAGACTCTCTAGTAACATTGACCCTTCGAGGTAGATCAACAGGCTTATCATTGGGTAGTATATTACGAATGATTGGCATACATTGCGATAGACAACAGACACTCAGAGTTAAACAAGACAAAAATACTTTTCACTCATCCAAGAGCTGACCAGGCCCAACCCTGCTTAGTTTCAGTGCAATCAATCCTAATCTACTGTCGATGTAGCCAGTGCTGAAATTACTTCCAGTGGTTAACAGGCACAGTTCAAAATCCAATACTGAAGTCTCAGGTCAGCCTCCGGAGTGACCAATGAGAACCAATGTCCCTAAAAGATCAGATATCTGGCGCATTCCTTCTAAATAGCAGCTTGAGTCTGCCGCTGGGGTCCTTCCTGTAAGGATAAAGAGCGAGCAGGGGCCACAGAACAAATAGATTTTTATAACAATGCATCTTCCATTTCAACCTCCCCCCTCAGGCTTCCCAGACAGAGTTGGCTAGGGAAATTTTGGTCCGGTGAGAACAAAGCAAATTCCAGCAAGGCGGGATAAAATTTGAAATTCAGCCAGTGAACTCTCAAAATCAGGGTGTTTTTGTTTGTTTTGTAGCAAACATTGTGCCTGAGGGCCAGACCAGGAGACATTAAGAACAGAGCAAATTTCAGGCTGGACAAAGGCGGATCTGAACTGCTGCTATCCATGTGCAGCACTTATCATGGCCTTGCTGTTTATTGGCGCAAATCCAGCATCATTGTAAAATAAAATGCATCTGATGCATCTGCAAGCCAGGTCCCAGAGCAATTGACCAAGGCTTTTTGGAATGCCCGCCTAAGGGAAGAAATCCTTGTCTTTATCGGCTGCTTCCTTGGGAACTTGCATTTTGGGGACCCCCTGCAAATGCATAAGCCAGGTGTGCCAGCAAAAGGTCAAATTATTTGATATCAAAAGAGATATCTGGTGCTCAGGTCTGAACCACAGTAACAACTTATTGGCAAACATATCAATAATGGACAAATGCACTCACAATGGACGATGTTCACTGGATGAATTCCCATTGACGTGAATGCAATGCAACAACTACAAAACAGAGGAACCCTGAAATGCTGTAATTCAAAAGCAGGCTTTTGTGAATGAAAGCAATCAGAAAGGCGAAACAGTTCCATGAAAAATGTGGGAGGGCAGTAGATCAGGACTGTAGCATAATCCCAACAAGAAAAGGATATTTCTAGTATAGAGGGCTTTTAGAAAGAGAATTATTACTATAATGTACACATAATGGATATATGAAACTAGTTATGCACTTCACATAGGTACAGCAGTAGATACATGAAATCAACAATTGATCTTCTTAGATGCAACAGCATGTAAGAGAAATCAGCAATTAATTGACAGTATTCTCTGGCATACAAGATCTTCTTTGGTCTATCTAACAGAAATTTCTATTCTATGATATGATGTCTTTTTAATAATGATATCTGTAGGCAGATAAAAACAACAAAGCACATCATCCCCCAGACACAAAGAGAGTGGGGTTGTGCTCAAGTTTACATTAGCAATATGCAAACAATTCAGAAAAATAACAAAGATCAGTTGAAAATCAATACAAGTAGGCAAACCTGTGGGTTCTGAGTTCAAATTCTACCACATTTCTATAAATCTCGTAACATCACACTAAAAATACCTAAAAAGGAAAGAGAGAGAAGGGGGGGGGAAAGGCAGAAAGCATAACATCCCACATCCAGTACACTCATAACAACTGAAGCGGAAATTACTAAAAGAATACCTCATATAACAACAATTACAAAGAAATACATCAGCAATCAAAAACTTGAATGAAGGCAATTGAATGATAGCATTACAAATTCAAATACACAGTCCATAGGCAAAAGTTTCTGGAACATTAAAAACATTGAAGTAAAAATACATTTAAGATGTTGTTGTTGTTTTCAGGTTTGGGGCTTAACCCTCTTCAAGTATCCAAAAGGAAAAATCTTCTGTAATAAAAGCAGGAGGAAACCTATCCAGGAGGGTTTCCACCCCCCTCTGGTATCAAAGTGTAGTCAAGATGCTTTAAGATACAAAAAGAGGGGCCATGAGTATTCACAGTTATGCAGAACCATTCTTGGTTAAAATTCCTGCAAAGAGGAGTAGTAAAGCAAGGTGCTATTACAAAGGGATGAAAAATTGGAAGCAAAAGCCATTTCCTGGTGTGTTTAGCAATTCACTAAAGTGAAATCACAATGTGAGTACTGTCATCTCTTCCATGTACGTTTCTAGCTTACTGAAATAATGTGTTTCTAAGGACAAAAATGTTTAATTACTTCCACAGGGGAACTTATAAATGCATAAGACATCAAAAAGATTCCAGCTTTTGTCATATTTAACAGGAAGACCACTGAAATTAACAGGACTTAAAATAGTCATGATCTTGATCCAACCTATAGCATCCATCCACAAATGTCACTGTATGAAAACATTAACTGGTCACAAATTAGAATCAAAAGCAAGAAACTACATTTTGAACTAGTCTTTCCAAAAATTCCTATCTGCTGAGGCTCAATAAAGATATTGCAGTTTTCCTCTGCGTTCTAGAGAAAACAGTCCTTCCGTCACAAAAGGAGCAAGCCTCGCCTTAGTAAAGTTCACATGAGCAAGTAATTCAGTCTCACTATTGAACTTTTTTTTTTTTTTATCTGCCTGGTTCCTCTTTGCTCCAAGGTCTTCTCGGCTCCAAGCTGCCAGTTTCTAAGATTTATGCTTAAGGCTCCATTGTATTTCAAAAGCTCAAATACTAAAATATATTTTACTTCTCACACTGGCAATTTTTATGTCAAAAGCAATTACTAAATTTTGGATGAAGTTTAAAAAGAGGTTTGCCTCAAGACCCCCACCTTCTCAAACCAAGAGATTTTTTTTAAAAAAAGTGAGCTGTTGAAGAGTCATGGTCTGGCCCCATTGTTATGCAAATGCTCAAGAGACAAAAGAGATCTGCAGCTTAACAATTGAATGTTTCCTTGAGGACTAGAAACTTGGGAAAGAACAGATTTTGAAAAAGAACAGTTTCCTTTTCTGCAACTTCCCTATTGCAATCCTTATGGCTAACATGTTGTTCTGGCTGGCTAACATGTGGTGGATTGGCATGTTCTTCTTCTTCAGTGGCCAGTCTACTCTGGGCTTCCTGAGCTACAAATGCAAGAGCCAATTTGTGAAAATAAAGAGGGAAAAAAAGAAAAATTATATGCTTGCACAAAAATCACCCCAAAACCACTCCCAAAGAAAATCCCCAAGTTCCTGCAGAGAAATGAAAACTGGCTCATTCTCAGTCACACAATTGCTGATCTTGAACAAATTCACGCCTTCTTTGTTCTCCTTGGAGGAGACAACAGAGAGAAAAGGCTATCTTGCTGGCCTGGGATTTCTGGTTAAAGAAAACATGTTTCGTAAACAATGCAGAGATTAACAACAGATTTATGTTCTTCCTGCTGTAATTCAGTGGCAGGAAATGGAATGAAAGAGTTCCTTAAAAAAAATGAAACAAATCAGAACATAAGGGCAGTACACACTTAATTGTTGAAATAAAATATGTCTTTTTTAAGAAAAGGAGAGATGCAGTTGAGAGATGTTGCACAGATGAATGTTTAACACAAGTCCAGCACTTTTCTTCCATATAAAAGAGTTTTTTTTTTCATGCTGGATAACCCTTGGCAGAAGTGCTGAGCAAGGAAAACGCCCCTCATTCCCTTTGGGAAAGTGCAAGAAAGAAAGAAACCCCAATTCCAATACGTAATGTAACCTGTTAATGTTTAGCAAATAGAGAAACAGGCTAAAAGAACATCACAGGAACAGATATATTCTTAACATTTCATTGAATCTGATTCAAATTTCTGGGCATTAGATGCAGGCAGAAATTCCCTGTTCAATAAACATAATATACCATATCCTTTCCTATTGATTACAAGAAGCTGGGCGCTCCCAGCACAGACACATTTCTTAAATCAATCCCAGTACCAGATTTTATCCCTGGGGAAAACCATAAAAGTCGCAAAATGTAAAAGGATCAGTTTGAAGATGAAGGCAGGAGCTCAGGCAGAGGAATCTCGAGGAATCTCAGGGCAAACAGCCAAACTGCCTGACTGCAGCCCTGGGACATGCTGCAAGAATCTGTTGCAGCCATGCCTGCCCTCACCCAGGGAATTCCTTGGACTGAGGGCACTAATTAAAAAAATAAAACTACAGGGAACACAAATGCACAGACATTTCTCACTCCAGGCACAAAATGAACGCAACACACACACACAGAGAACGCAAATTCATCAACAGACAGTTGGAGCTCCCCATTCACACGCAGCCACAGAGCAACAAGAGAATTCTCAAAACTAATTTCAAGCCCAAAGGTACCTATCTAGGGCGGTCCCTTTAAAAAAGTTTTTGGGACTTTTCCAGAGGCTGAGATGTATCAGAGGCTTCTGATAATTCCAGATCTCACCCTAATCAATTTCGGAGGCTTACCAGGGGGTGAGGTGAATCAGAGGCATGTTCCAGAGGCGTCCAATTGTTCCAGACCTCACCCTACTCAGATTCCAAAGCCTTTTGGATCAGGAAGGTAGAACCTCTGTTGCCGCTGATCAGGGAGCGTACTGCGAAAATTCCCGTCACGTCTCAAAGGGACGTTGGCGCCTTGACATGAAAAATTCGATGTCCGCCCCCAAAATCAGACGGTTTTCAGAGGGGGCCTCCCCGTCTGTTCCCCTGGGCAGAGGGACTAATTTGGGTGCTCCTCACCCCTGCCCGCTTCTCACGAGCCCCACGTTGGGCGCCAAAAACTGTCACCTCCAGCACCCTAGGGAGAGCCAGCTTTTTCTGAGAAACAGGCAAATGAACAAGACGTTTCTTGGTCCAAAAGGCTGGGCCCGTAGGCCAGGTTTATTCAGTACAAAAATACAAAAATACAAAAATACAAACAGCTGCAGCTGGGTGGCGATCAAGAGATCAGATCGCAACAAAGCATGGAGGCCTGACCAGGCTTTATATGCAGGTAGCAACATACACTCCCACTTCAACATTTTCCACCAATGAGGAAGTGCCACAGTTGAGGAAGGGGCTGGGACCCCTTGTGGTATGTGACCTCCTGCTAATATGTAATGGCGGCTGGTTTTTTCCACCCACAGTATAGTGAGGTAGTCATCATGTGACATGGCAGACATGGGAGGGGGCTAGAATACATGGGAGGGGACTAGGACTTCCTGTGTTTGGTTTTACTCCACTCACAATAGAAAAATGGTAATTCATTTCTGACTCTTTGGGAATATCACCAAGAATAATTGTTTCTCCCCCAGTACAGATGCACAATTTGTAAACTAACTTGTGAAGAAGTTAGTCCAAGAGACTTTTAGTTTCTTACAACTTGGAATTTTAACTATGGATTTGTGATCCAGGTTTTGCAGCTTCTCTTTTGGCAAATTTTAGGGACTGCTGTTGTTGTTGTTGCTGCTGCTGCAAAAGCATGTGAAATAGGCTAATGTCTCCTACATTGATTATATTGCCTTTAGATTTTCTGAGGGGAATGCTATCAGCAATCTTGATATCAGGCTCACTATTGTTACTTGGACCCATTATGCTACTGCTTCCTTGTTGTTACGGGCCTTCAAATGAACTCTGATTTATGGCATCTCTCTTATATGGTGTACTTGGCAGGATTTCTTCAAAGGAGGTTTGCCATTGCCTTTCTCTAGGCTGAGAAAGTGTGGCTTGCCAAAGTTCACCCAGTGGGTTTCCATGGCAGCACAGAGATTCAGGGCCCTTCCGCACTACACTGTTATAGTGCTATTATTCCATTTACAACATCCTGTGGAATTTTGAGGTTTGTAGTTTACTGAGGCCGAAGAGCTCTCTGGCTGGGAATTCTAAATGCCCCTCCATAAACTGCAAACCCCAGCATTTCATAGAATGTTGAAAGTGGAACAATAGCACCTTAACAGTGTAGTGTGGAAAGGTCTTCAGACCCTGAGCTCTTGGAATGCTAGTCTGACACTCTAACTGCTACCTGATGCTGCATTAAAATTGCACCCTGTATTGAAATTAGTTATCCATCTGAAACCCACAGATGCCTGTAAAGTGGACCCACCATATAAGCAACCTCTTGATCTGCAAATTCAAGTTGTCATGGAGTGTTGTGACTTATACCTAAAATGCTGGCAATGTGCACACAAATGCCCAGATGCACATCCCCACCACTTAATAATATGGGATGTGAGCATTCACAGTCTTTTCTATTTGTGTGGTGGGGATGCTGGAATGGAACCCCTGCAGATATGGATGGTCTACTGTAGATACTTTTGTTCTTTAATTCTTGGAATTTGACATATTAATTCCTAATGTTTTGGAAGGAAGATATAAACATTAAAACAGATACAGGATCTCTTGTTCAGATTCCACCTCACAATAAGCAGAAATATTTTCTAATTTTTGAGTCTTGGTATATGGTCCCATAAAGCAAGGGTGGATAATGGTGGTCCTCTAGATGTTGTTGGAACACAATTTCCAGTAACCCTAGTAGTATGGCCATAGGTGAGGCATGCTGGGAATAGTTACTACTCAGTAATAGTCCTTCAACATCCCCAGGGCCACAGTTGCCCACTCCAGTTGTAGAGATACACACAGCCAAACCTCGTCTCCTCTCTCTTTTACCCATATCTCATATTTTCAACCTTTGGTTCTCCAGATGTTTTGACTTAACTCTCAGAATTCCTGAGCATTTGCCATGCTGTCTGGGACTTCTGAGAAATGAATTCCAAAATATCTAGAGGACTAAAAGTTGAGAACTGCTGGTCTAGACAAAGGCCCTTTTCGCACGGGCCTTTGCTCGCGCGACAGCCCCGTGAGCCTCGCGGGAGTGGGAGCGTCGCTCCGCACGGCGCACTCCCACTTCCGCTCGGCTCACGGGGCTGAAGCGGTGCGAGCGCGGGTTTTTTGATTTTCGCGTCCAAGCGAAAATCACCCCGCGCTCGCGCAACGCTCCCGGCGCCCACCCGCACTTACCTTCGTGCGGAGCCTCCGGGAGCCGGCCGGGTTGCGCTTCCTTCCCTCCGCCCCTGCGGAAGGAAGGAGCGGGGTGGGGAGCTAGCGCGACGGACGCGACGCCCGCTTCGCGCGCGCGGGGAGGACGCGACGCCGCCCACTTCGCGCGCGCGGGGGGGAAATCCGGCGCGAGGTCTCCTGCTTCACACGGGGGGGGGAGGGCGGCTTGCGCGGCAAGCCTCCTTCGGTGCTGCTTCCCCGCTCGTTCCTTCGCCTGCAGAAGGAAGGAGGGGGAAGCGGCAGCCTCCCGAAGGAGCCTTCTTGCGCTTGCCGGCCTCCCCTGCTTGCGCTTGAAGCCTCAGTGCGAAAAGGGCCAAAGTGGTGTACAAAAAGACCTTCTTAGTCTAAGCCTCTTTCAAACAGAAGATGCAGACTTGGTAATATCTTTTACAAAGTATTTTTTCCTCACTCATCTTCTTATTAAGTCAACGTATAGTATTCTATTACCTACATTTTATAGAATTAAATGGAAGTTAAGTCCCAGATGGGATTAAGTTCCACTGAATTTCATAAATAAACCTGTGTTACTGCATCGATTTATATCTCCTTGTAAGGGCCTTTTGTGTAGACCAACCTTCTTCAACCTAGTACCAAAGGCAGATGTCTGGGAATGGTGGGAATCAACACGTTTGAAAAGTACCAGGTTGGGGCAAGCTACTTTAGACATTTATGTTCAACAGTGCTCCCAGTGTTTTCCCTTAATTGTATAGTGGGCCTTTAATATTCTCTCTGACTTTACCTTGTTTGAACTAATTCTCATCATTGATCTAGTGATTAGGAATACTTTCCCATTATTGTATTCATATTGCTGTGCAGATAGCGGAAAGAGATTAGTGTATTCCAGTCCTGCTGCACAATCCCTTGTTGTTCTCATTTTAGAGACTTGGGGATACATTTGTTTTTTTTAAGGAAACATGTTTGTTTGAGTTTCTGAATTTGACTGTGGCATCAACATGGTAGGTGAAGAAATGATCCACTATAAAATATTCCTATCTATAATGGGAAATATGGTGACTGTCATTTGTGGGTTTTGTTGCTGTTTGTATCAGTGTTTAAGTGAGGACTGTATATTCATTCCAATGTCTCAAATCCTATTTGCTCAGAATAACCCACCCCTCAGGAGTAACTAGATGAAAGAGTTAACAACATTGCTACAGTTATTATGACGTCTAAAGAACGACAACAAATATTCTTCCATTGCTGGGTTTTTAACAGTTTAATCAGTTTAATCCAGCGTGGGATTTCGAACCATGCTTGCTGTGAATCTTAAATCTCTTTTGATCCCATCTCTCATTGGAAACACTATGCCTGATTGTGTATGGAATGCAATATTGCAAGCCTAAATTCAGTTGACACACTATCTGCAAGAGGGGTAGAGAACTTCTTCAGGCCCAGGGCCTGCACCTTCCCCTCCTAGGCCCTTTCCGCAATTCACCTTTTCCCAGCGCTGGGGTGCAGTGCTTGCGCGAGCAGCCTCTTGTGAGAGGCCCTCGCGTCCAGGTTTCTTCAGCTCCGCATGAGCTTCCTGCTCACGTGAGAGCCTCACCTCTTCCTTTGCAGTGCAGCCTGGGACCTTCCCAGGCAGCACTGAGACAGGAAATGTGACCGGCCCAGCTCCCGAGGCTCTGCACGCACAGCAAGTGTGCGTGGGGCCCCGGAGCAATGCGTCACCGTGCACCAATTTTGGCTTAAAGCCGAAAATGAAAAAGCACATGAGTGGTGCCTGCTAGAGCCTGGAGCATCACGCAAATGTGAGTGCATGGTGTGGACCGCTCCACACATTTGCGTGACGCTTGAGGGGCCCTTTCACATGGAAAATGCCATGCGAAAAGGGCCTGACTTGTAAGGACTACACTTCTGTTAATATCCGCTCACCTCCTCCTTTTTTTAAAATTTTAAACTCAAAGAAGGGCCCTTGCATTCTCCAGAGATTGTGAAGGCAATTTTGGCAGAGGGGGAGCTCCTCCTGGTTCAAAAAGAGCTCCAGCAGAGGGGAAATTGGTGAGATGGACCCCTACAACCCCTAGGAGGCACAGCAGATCTTTGAAGTTTTTTTAATGGGCATGGGCATGCTTTGAATCCGTGGGCAGGAATCATTTTGTTAATGGGCTTGATTGTGCCTACCCCAACCGATAATAATATAACTGCTTTACAGCTCATGAAACCTGAGTACTTTGCATAGGTTATGTTTGATACTGTATGAGGTCAGTGCTCTTTCAGTTTTTAACAGCTATCTTGGAAGCAAAAGTTCAACAGGCAAAGTCTTCTCTAATATGGAAATGTAATTATGGGGAAAGTCTCCTCCGTTTACGTGCTCAGAAGCATCTTAAAAATGAGTAAATGTGTATTGAGAGAGAGAAAGAGAGAGAGGAGGGGGAATGGAAGGAAAGAGAATGAGAGATATACATTTGCTTTTTAAAAAGGGGACATCCAGACCAAATATTCAATTGCAAGCAGTTTTATCCACAATATACATCAACAACTTGCAATAGGTATACAGCAGTATTGTAAATAAATGACAGCCAGCATGGTGTATTGGTTTGAGCGTTAGACTACAACTCTGGACACAAGGGTTTCCTGCCCAGCCACTAGGTGCAAGTCACACATTGTCAGCCTCAGAGGGAGCCAGTGGCAAACTCCTCTAAAGAAATCTTGCCAAGAAAGCCCCATGATATGGTGGCCTTATTGTTGCCATAAGTCAGAAATGACTTGAAGGCACACGACGACAACAACAACAGCAGCAGCAGCAGCAAACAATAGAGCCAAGATCTTGCATCAGGAGAGATATGTGTCTCATGTAGCTAGTCTCCATAGCTACATCTCCTGAAGCTGCTCCTTTCCCAAGCCCACTTTGTAAGCTGCAGAGATCCCTCCTTCCCAACATGGCCATTTTGGGGTTGTTGGAGAGCAAGGGAATCAGTAGTGACGCTTCCAACTACTTTCCTTTTCCTGAATATGCTGCAGCAAGCACCTGTTGGCATCTCCAGGCGTCCCTGGGATGTCGCTGCAGATGACCTTCTTAGAGCACATCCATCTAAAGAAGAATAGTTGGAAGCATCACCACTATCCCCTTGCTTTCCAACAACCCAGAAATGGGGGCGGGTGCACAGCTTACAAGGTGATTTGGGAGGATTTTCTCATTTTGTAGATGAAACAGAATTCCAGCCTACACAATGAATGAAAAATTGAGTTATGATATCATAAGGCTGACTTATTACATTATAACTTACTTCCAGCTATATGGTTCTAGTTTCTTTGGTGCTTCTGAAAGAAATGCATGCGCAGAAAAGAGGAATAACACGCGCACACACACACACACACACACAGTCTAAGAACACAAAACAAAAAATATATCATGGTACAGAGATTTCCACAGTATAGTTTCTCCTCTCTTTGATAATGAAGACAGCTGTTATTGCTAGTACTGCAGACTATGGCCCTTTTCGCGGCACTGGGGTGTGGGGATCGCACAAGCAGCCTCTTGTGAGAGGCTCTCATGTCCCCGCTGCTTTGCCTCTGCAGCCACTGCCTGCTAGTGAGCAGGCAGCATGAGGGCTCCTCCTCTTGCTTCTGCAGCACAGCCTGGGATTTTCCTAGGCTGCGCTGGGGCAGTAAGTGCGCGCGGAGCGATGCACAGTTGAGCACCATTTTCCGCTAGAAGCCGAAAATGAAATAGTGCATGATCGGCACTTTCCGGCCCCAGCAGCATTGCACAATTGTGATGACATCATGTGGACAGCTCCTTGCAATTGCGTGACACTCCAGAGTCCCTTTCGCATGGTCTCTAATAATCTATTGCAGTCAGTCCTCCACATTTATGAGTTTCACTTTTGCAGATTTGATTATTCATGGATTATTTGCTGTCATCTCTGCTGCCTCCCTGTGCCATTTTTCATGGGGACTGCAAGCCTCATGGGACTGAGAAACTGCAAACGAGGCTTGTAAGTCCCTATTAAAAATGATCTGGGGCAGCAGTGGAGGTGGCAGTAAGCCCCCCAGCCAGCTACTTCTGCCTTGTGATGCCTCTAAGGAATCCACGGTGGGTTGAATATGGTGATCATACTTTTTTGTGTGTTAAATATGGTTTGGAAGAGCCTAGAGTTATTCATGGTTTTTCCAGTTTCACAGGGATCCTGTGCCCCTAACACTAACAAATGTGGAGGGATGACTGTATGTTATTTCACTCATAAATCCCACATCACAGGCCTTTTGCTTATGCTGCTTTCTGGACTGATTCAGATATTTTAGCCCAACACACACACAGGTTATATAGTGAAACAAAAGATCCAGCAGGTTGGAATAATCTTGAAAATCTGTGATTCCATCAGTGTATATACTCCTTCTATGAAAGCAGATGACACTTGTTTTACAATTTACCATCTCATGGCCAGACTTGTGCTGGGAAGCTTCTCTGTGCCTGATTCGTCTTTGGATATGAAATCCACCACTAGGATTGTATTTGAAGGCTTTCCAGCTTTGTAGAATTTCCCAAAATGTGTGCTGCGTTGGCATAACCTTAGGGAATCCAGGGCCACATCTGCCTCTGAGATGCAGTGTAGTAGAATAGATGGTTGTGGAGTTACCAGTATCTTAAAAGAAAAAAGAAATAGTCTCAATACAGGTGCTCCTTTGAAAATATATGACCAAATGTATTTTTGTTGTTGGCGCAGCAAGGGAGGACAACTGCCAGGGGCTGGATGGGCACACTGGCATTCCTAGGGGACTTTACAGAGCTGCATTACCTTGATTTTAAAGAATGTTTTCTGTGACTCACCTCCAAAGGCTCCCCCATGCCTCTAGGAGGCACCAACGGCATTTCCACCAGAATTTCAGGCAGTAAACAGAAAATAAATCAGTAATTGACTTTAGGCATTCATTTCATCCTACAAAATGGTCTTTCCTGGCCTAAAATAGCTTGGACAACCAAAATGTGGCAAAATTGGAGACAAGTTTTAAAGCCTTTTTTTTTTTTTTTTAGGTGCTGGGATCCCCTCAAAAACAGCCTCAAAGGGCCACATTTTCCCCTCCTGGGCCCCACAGGCTTTATCTCTTTAGTGGAGTTCTTTCTTTCTGAAAGAGATCTTTTGCTGTCTTCCTGCCCTGCTCCTTGCAGGTAACGACACCAAGCCATTTCAGTTGGATTACAACTTGTAAGATTATGAAAGAGCCCACAGGCTTAAAACATATGTGACACCTCATGGCCCCTTTGCTGCCATCTTGGTGGATGGCCATTTAAAGAAAAACAACACACGTTGTTCACCTGTGTCCTATACTTAGGAGAGCAATGAGGAAAGACCTTGCTGGTCTTCAGTTCTATGGTGACATGTATCGTATCATAGTTTATATTTTTTTAAATATGCAAATAAGAGTGTAGACACTGTATAGATATTTATGTCCCCTTCTGTGAGCAGAGTGGAGGGCACAATTTATGTACAGTATGTTGGATTCCAAAATTTGTTAGCATGCCTAGGTGTGTGAGAGACAGAGAGAACGCACAGGAGTTTCAAAATTGCCTGTCAGTCTGGAGAGCAGACTGAGCAGCAGACCAAAAGATAACATGGTCACAGTTTTTACCACTGTGGTGAGATTAAATTATTATACATACATTTGTATCTATACATAAAAATTAGCATATGAAAGTTTTAGGGAAATTTATGCCCTCTTTTGTCCTTTTTGACTTTCTTTTTGGTGGCTTATTTCCTCCTGCTTAGGCAATGAATAATTGGCAATGTATAAGTGGCCAGTGGTCACCCTGCTTCTGGCTGAGTATGTTTTAGGTGAGGCGGTTTTTATGCAACTTAGCCCATTACTTCTGACTGCTGTAGAAACCAGGCTTGCTGCTACACTGGTTGTCTTCGCATTGACTACACCATCTTACCTGTTAACATTTGGGCTGTTTGTAATTACGGTTCACCCTCTTCTGGTGCAACCTTCACATGCACAAATGCAAGGTCCTGCAGAGCTTCACACCCCATTATAATCAGTGGATGTGGCACATGCCTGCACTGCCATGGACATGCACACATTGCATTCATTGACTACAATGAGATGCAACACTCATGTTTTTTGTTTGTACACAGGGGTTCCTGGAATGGAAGTCCTGCATATACAACAGGTGCATTGTATTTAATTTAATTGTATCATTTAATGTGAGTAATTTTGCTTTACCATTTGCGTATATGTTTCTTCACAACTTATGATATGTACAATGGATTTTATCCTAGTTGACTTAAATTATTTTATTTCTTGCTGTAGTTTTCATTCTTTCTTTTCTATCAGATTGAATTTTTATAGGGTGTAATGTACATGAGTTGTTTTGAGTTCTATATATTTTCAGCCTCTTTGAGTTCAGCAGAGTAGAAAGGTGGCATACAAATTAAAAATGCATACTGTGGGGAAGCAAACTACACAAATGAAATTTAGCTAGGATATACTTGACAAACACGTTGACTTGAATAATAAGGATGAATGTGTTCCATCAGTTTGGTAAGGATCTTAAGAAAGGTGCCCAGGTGTAATCAAAGCTTTTAAGGCAGTGGTTCTCAACCTGTGGGTCGCGACCCCTTTGGGGGTCGAATGACCCTTTCACAGGGGTCGCCTAAGACCATCGGAAAATACGTATTTCCAATGGTCTTAGGCTCCATTCCCTCCTCGGTGGTGGTGCACAAGCACAAGCCACGCGCTTATGTCCTCCTGCCCCCTGTTCAGAAGGGACTGAAATTGCTCCCCTTCTCCACTACTGGGAGAACCTCCTGTCTGACGGGCCAGCTTGGGGGGGGTGGGCCCCTCCTTGCCACGGCCCCTGCCTCACTCGCCACGGAGAGGGGTGCTGCGGAAGGGCCGGGGGGCCTCAAGTCAGCTCTTTTCCAGGGGGGTGAGCTGCGCCTGCTGCAAAAGACAAAGGCGCTGGGATTCCTCCCCCCCCCGGCCAGGGTCGACACTCTGGAAACTTTTCCCACATTGTCCCCCCGGTGGAAACGAGAGTGAAGCAGAAGCAGAGCCCGGGGGGGTCTCGGAGTTTTTTCCCAGGGGAGATGCACGGCTCCTCTTTCCCTCCCTGCCCACCCCCCCCCGTTCCTGGCCGGTGAGGTGGCCTTTGCCGGGGGGGGGGAGGCATTGTAAATAATAAATACATAATTTTATAGTTGGGGGTCACCAGAACATGAGGAACTGTAATAAAGGGTCGCAGCATTAGGAAGGTTGAGAACCACTGTTTTAAGGCTTGTTGAGATGCTGCAAAACAGGCCTGCAGCTATTGAACTAGGTTATGTGTAAACATGCTTCCCAACCGCCATTAAATGCACACGGACTTTGGTTTTGTTTGCTTGAGGAAGATTATTCCAAGTGCAGCAGAAAAAGAAGAGGAAAGTCAGTCTGAGCATTATGCAGAACGTACTGTACTAATTTGTTTAGTAGTTCTCTACTTTCTGGAAGTAACATTTTTGAAGACCATAACCTTTTTTAAAAAATAAAAAAATCAGATAAATTCTACTACTTGTCACAAAAGTATAACGCTGCTGGGGTAATCCTTCTAGTTACATATTTGAAATCCTTGGGATTAGCCACCCCCACCTGACATTCCAGGGAGGGAGATTAAGAATATTTGCTTTCCTCATTCAGTTATGGTGATGGAAGGAAAACAAACTGAAAAAGACTCTATGTGTGTCTGTGTTTGTGTGTGTGTGTGTGTGTGAGAGAGAGAGAGAGAGAGAGAGAGAGAGAGAGCACTGTATTGCCTAAATCTCATTACAAACGTGGAAGGATCAAATTATTGAATGGTCCTGAAGGAACTCAGGAATGTGCTGAAAATGCAAATTAAATATAGGTAGTGGTCATGGGATCTCATTTACCTTTTCCAGTTCTGTAAACAAGGTCGTGAGGAGATTAAACAGTTTTTGAAGTCATACAGTAAACTGGTGACTCAATCATGTTTTTAAGAGTTCAAACTCCAATCTCCGTCTGTTTTTTTGCGGGGGAGGGGAGGATAATATTTTTAATAATGTAAATATGATGGTAAAATGGAAAGACAGGACAGGACTTTTTTGCAACTGCCTTTATTTGTTTAAGTGAATGCACAGTTCCTGTCCTTAATGTCATCCCCTCCTCTTCTAAGCATCAGTCCTAACTCTGCAACAAGATTACTCTCCTTTCATTATAGAAGAACTGAGGCATAGTACCAGAGGAACTGAAACCACCTAAATACCCTAAAAGTGTCAGATCCCATCTGATCTTCAAAACTAAGCAGTGTTAGCCCTGGTTATTACTTGGATGGGAGACTGCCAATAAGTACCAGGTGCTGTAGGCAGAAGAAGGAACTGGCCAAAACTACCTCTGAATATTCTTTGCCCATGAAAATGCTATAAAATTCATGGGATTGCCACATAAGTTGATGGGTGACTTGAAAACACACACACACACACACATTTGGTGGAACGGTATCTGCCTCAGTGAAAGTATAGCACTGATTAGCTGTACTGTCTGGAAAGATCCTCCCTACCTGTTTTACTACCAACAACTCACTGGTCTTGTCTGTGAAGGGGCATCAAGTCCCACCCTCACATTGCTATTTGACCCCAGATCTTCTCCTCTGAGATTTCTTCCAGTTTACATAGGCTGGATAACTGAACCTGAACACTCCATTTTGTTGCACTTGGAGAATCTGATCCTTGATGGGCAAATTCTTGCAAGTAGCATTCACCCTGGCTTCTTGATTCTGCCTCCACATGTGCAAAAACCATGTATCCAGAAATTGATATATTGCTTTTGGTCCCAGAACATCCTCCTGTCCCTGCTCAGTTGTTGATGACTTCAGCATCTCATTATATTTATTTATTTGATTCAAATATAATGCCTCAAACTCTCTACTTACACATTACACCGTAGGTGCTGTAAGATGGTGATGACAATAAGATATTTATATCCTACACTTTTCCCAGTCCAGAACTCAAGGTAGCTTACAAAAGTTAAAAGAAACACAGCTTTAAAAAAATCACACCATAGAGAAGTTAAAAATAGAATTAAACTATTGGTTGAATTAAAAGTGGTCAAAAGCACAATCGTATAAAAGAAAGACAACAGATATAAACAATACAGTATATTAGGAAAGGCCTTTTTTCTCCGAGCAATCAGCCCTCAAAGGCTTGCTGAAGCAAAAAGGTTTTTACCTGCCCAAGGAAAGATAGTAAGGAGAGCACAAATTTGAAATGAATTTATTCATTAATTTTCTTTTTGAAGGAAGCAAGGAGTAATTTGAGCCATTTTTCCTTGCTGCAAGAAGTTTTTACAGTCTGGACTAAAACCCTGATGATTCATATGCCCACTGACATGCGATCTGCCAGCACCTGTATCTCAATATGTGTTAGGATTTGCGTTACTGAATTTAACAAATGTGGCCCTTGATTCTGTTGGATTCTGTTGGACTTCAACTTTGTTGTTCTCTCTTCTTCATGTTATATGGCTCCCCTTTAAGTGTATGTACTAAGTTTGAAACCAGGCCTTGAAAAAACATTTGAGATCCAAAAAGTGAGCCACTGAGTAGTGGGCAAATAGCCACAATGTTGTTAAATCACTACATGTCCTGATATACTGGAGAAGCCCTATCTGAACACTACCCCAGCAATCTCCAGCTTAGTTTAAACCCCAGATAGCTTGAGTCACCGCATTAGAATAAGTGCATAAGAAGGTTCATGAGGTAGAGATTGTCTTACGGATTTGCAGCCTTTCAAAGAAACCTTAGTAGTGTGAGGATTTCTTTGTTTTCTTTGTTATGCTCTGCAGCGTAAATAGTACTTGTACATGAAGAAGAAAGGCATTGGAAAACAGGCTTCAGATTTAATCTGCAAATCGAGAGGTACGTTGTCGTGTACACAGTCTGTTCTACTATTTATTTTTTGTCATTTTTTGTGTAAACAGCTTTGACTATGATAGACACATTAGAGCTGTGAAATGCCTCAGCAGACGTCCCCACTTTGGAGATATTTGAGGTGCCTCCAATGCAAAAACAAAGTGACAAGATCCAAAGCAAATCAGTCTGGTCCTAAATGCTTGGGTTTACTTTGGAAAATGTGTGGGTTTGCGCCCACTTTGATAATTTTTTAGATCTCCCACAAGTGCTTTATTAACAAACAAAGATGCCATGGAAGGATGTGGCAGAGGAAGGAATATGTGAATCTATAGTTGTATGGCTGATAGCTGAAGTTTGCAATCCAGGAATGACTTTTATTTGCACTCTTATTCATGTATTATTGGGAAGGACCTTAAAAGAATGTGTCATAAAAGTTTAATTCTTTGCTGTTTGTGAATGCAGCCATGACTACGTAGGAGATGGTATGTGTCCCATTGTTACCTGCTTAGTGGAGTGACTGACTGCTTGGGTTCTAGACCTCAAGGATTAGACCTGAATTTCAAGGCCTGGTCTCTGTTTTCTAGCCTCAGAGTGTGATGAGGAATCTTAGAAAAGACTACTGCCTTAAAAAGAAGTTGTTTTTTTAAAAAACTGTGTGGTCCCTTTTGTTGTGGGCTGCTTTGGAGCAGCTTCAGTGCATTCCATCAGGTTACCTTCTGGCATTCTTTCTCTCCCCCTGTCTCAAAGTTTCTTAAGCCAAGCTTGTACAGGTAGCATTCAACAAAGGGAAATTCTGAGCTATCTTAATTGCTTTGAGAATTATGGAATATACTATAGGACTAAAGTTCTGTGGCTGTCCCTTATCATCATCATCATCATCATCATCATCACCATCATCTTTATTTCTATCCCACTTTTCTCCCCAACAAACACAAAAAACCATAATTAAAAACTGTAATGAGTAATGATTAAAACAATGTTAAAATACATATTAAAAAACAACATACAAAAAGCAATTAAGTAGCAATTAAAATAACCAGCACCATTCTATATAAAGATTACATATTAAATGCCTGCTGGAATAGGAATGTCTTTAACTGTTTCCTGAAGGTAGGCAGGGAGAGTGCCCATCCAACCTCTTTGGGCAGGGAGTTCCAGAGCCTTGGGGTAGCCACTGAGAACACCTTCTCCTGTGTTCCCACCAAATGGATCTGTGAGAGTGGTGGGACAGAGAGAAGAGCCTCTCCAGCAGATCTCAATGCCCGGGCTGGTTCATAGGGGAAGACACGATCTTTCAAATAACCTGGACTTGGGCCGTGTAGAGCTTTAAAGGTCATCCCCAGCACTTTCAATTGTGCACAGAAACAGATCAGCAGCCAGTGGAGCTGTTGCAGCAGAGGTGTTATATGATCCCTGTCACCTTCTCATCCTATCCTAAATGAAGCCATAATACAATTTCACATCTTAGTCGGAGTTGAATGTGAATTGCATCTTTGTTAGCCATTAGTTAGCCATTTCTTATAGAAATGTAGAGTTGGAAGAGACCACACGGGCCATCCAGTCCAACCCCCTGCCATGCAGGAACACCCTCAAAGCACTCCCAACAGATGGCCATCAAGCCTCTGCTTAAAAACCTCCAAGGAAGGAGCCTCCACTACACTCCGAGGCAGCATATTCCACCACCGGACAGCCCTGACTGTCAGGAAGTTCTTCCTGAGGTTCAGGTGGAATCTCCTTTCCTGCAGCTTGAATCCATTGCTCCTTGTCCTGGTCTCTGGAGCAGCAGAAAACAAGCCCTCTCCTTCCTCCCTTCAAATATTTAAACATGGCTATCATGTCCCCTCTTAACCTTCTCTTCTGCAGACTAAACATACCCAGCTCTCTAAGTCTATCCTCATAGGGCATGGCTTCCAGGCCTCTCACCATTTTGGTTGCTCTCCTTTGGACTTGCTCCAGCTTGACCATGTCCTTCTTGAATTGGGGTGCCCAGAACTGGACACAGTATTCAAGATGAGGTCTAACCAAAGCAAAGTAGAGTGGTACCAGTACCTCCCTCGATCTAGACACCATACTCCTATTGATGCAGCCGAGAATTGCATTGGCTTTCTTGGCTGCTGCATCAGACTGCTGACTCATGTTCAGCTTGTGGTCTATGAAGACTCCTAGATCCCTTTCACACGTACTGCTATCCAGCCACGTGTCCCCCATCCTATATTTCTGTATTCCATTTTTTCTACCTAAGTGTAGGACCTTACACTTCTCTCTGTTGAATGTCATTTTGTTAGCCTTGGCCCAGCTCTCCAATCTATCCAGGTCATTTTGAATTTTGATCCTGTCCTCTGGCATATTAGCAACCCCTCCCAATTTGGTGTCATCTGCAAATTTGATGAGCATGCCCTCTATTCCTTCATCCAAGTCGTTGATAAAAATATTGAACAGCACTGGGCCCAGGACAGAACCCTGTGGCACCCCACTAGTCACTTCTCTCCAGGATGAAAAGCAGCCATTCGTGATCACCCTTTGGGTTCGGTCGGTCAACCAATTACAAATCCAACTAACAGTAGCCCTGTTCTTCAGTTCTGCTTAGGAATTTGATCACTTTCATAATCTTCACATCTCAGTTTCTCTGTTTCTCCTTCCCCTTTCCTCCACACTTGGTTAAACGTCTTTTCCTTCCTTTCTCTCTCCCCCTCCACCCATAATTCCTGCCTGCACTCAACTTCCTCCCTTCTACTCTACTTCCAGTCTCTCCCTTTTCTGTCCTGCCCCTGCCCTTGCCACAACTCCTAGCCAAATGTCTTCTTCTTTCCTTTTGTCTTTTATTCTATTCCTCTCCCCTCCCCCTCCCCTTCACTCCTGGTCTTTTCCGTCATTTTTTCTCTCTTTTCTTCTCCCTCCTTCATCCAATTCCTCTTTCTCTGTTGTTCGTCCTCCTCTCTGGTCCTCTTCTTCCCTTCTCCCTGGGTACATGGGTGACAATTTAGACAGGATGGGCCATAAAAGGATATGATATCCCTCCAAAGGCCTCTCCTGGGCCTAAAATGCACTGGGGAAGAGAACATTGCAAAATTTCTCACCATGCTGCCTAGGGGGCACTAAGAGTATTTTGTTGGGAAAAAATAAATTAGGTTGTTGTTGTTGTTGTTGTTGTTGTTGTTGTTGTTGTTGTTATTATTATTATTATTATTATTATTATTATTATTATTATTTTGGGTGACATGCAGTTTCCCAAGGGCTCTTGGACATGCAATATGGCCCCATCCTCCAATATAGGTCTCAGCATTTTAAAAGTGTAATCTGTCTTTCCCAGATGGATTTCTTTCCATGTGGGTGGAAAATCAATCTACTATATAAAAGTAAAAGTTTGTCTGTTTGTCTGCTTGTCTGCCTCAGGCAGGTGAGGACCTCAGATGATTGGCTGTGTGAGGTGAGAAGACCTCATATGATTGGCTGGCTGTGAAGATTCTATGGAATCCTGGGGTTAGCAGTTTAGGGAGGAGCCTTTAGAATTCTCAGCCAGAGAACTCTTGGGCCTCAGGCTGGTTGCTATGGAGATGAGGCCTACCATCAATAATGATGCCAGAATACTTTTGGGAGGCATATGTGAAAAAAATTAAAGTGGCATACACAACATAGTTACAAGGTCTTCTCACCTCACACAGTGGATTCTATGGGTTCCATATGTGAGGAATCTTAAAGTTGAAATTCAAAACAAAAGAATGCTTCCAGAAAAACATAAAGCCATTGCACAAATTCAACAGAAAGCAAAGAAAAAAGAAAAAAAAAGACAGTACATCGACATAACCTGTGAGCATAGAGTGGTTTGGGGATTATGGGGGAAAGTTACAGGTACTGGAATAGGCCAGTTGCTAGGAGGAGGACAGTGTATTTCTGCAGGAACCCAACTCTGTATGTTAACAACAATGAATACAGATTGGATTCGGGAATATGGAGATAAGTTACAGGTACTGGAATAGGCTGGTTGGTATGGAGGTGAGGCCTAGCAGCAAGGAGGAGGACAGTATATTTCTTCAGGAACCCAAACTGTATACGTAAATAACTCTGAATACAGATTGCATTGGGAAAGATGGGGAAAAGTTACAGGTACTGGATAAGACAGTTGGGTGAGTTCCTAAGAGGAAAATAAACTTCTGGATAATGCCGGGTAAATATGCTAGTATATATATAAAATGATAATACAAAAAGGTCAAGAATATAATGAAAGACAGGACCACAAAAATATTGGTGGGACAAAATATTAATAACTTGTATACGAAATAAAAGCTCTCTCTGGTTCCCACTATTTTTTTTTCTGATTCTCATTCATACTGTCCATGCTGACCCACTAATGACTTGTAGTATATATGAGAGCCAGAACAAGAATTTGTGATGAAGATTTTGGTATTGTCTTTCTTACTCTCTGCCTATCCTGTATTCCCTTCAAGGGAGAGACCAGAAAGTTGTTTAACCTCCCATCCTGGTGCCAGAAATACTCATGCTTTCATGCAGACACATGAAGTGCTTCTTTACAAGTGATGTGGAAACAGACTATCCCACTGGGCACAAAAGGCATGCCGATTAAATCACAGAATCTTAAAAAAAGCGGGAAGAGATTTAAGGGTCTCTTGTGGACAGAGCTGATGGTTGTAGGGATGGGGAGATATCTGGCCATTTCTTTGTTCCTACTTTGTGATGTCTCTGAATCTGACGAAAAGGATTTTCAGGTATACAGACTTGGAGAAGGGGTGGGGACCATGTGGTCTTGTTGATGTTCTTACAGTGCAACTCCCATCAGCTCTAGCCAGTATAGTGGGCTGGTGGAAAAAGGATGAAGGATGATATAAGAGCTGTAGTCCAAAAACACATGGTGAGTCACAAGTTCTGCATCTCAGCCTTGTCTCTCTAAAGAGGACATCTGGAAGACACCAGGTTGGAGGTGCCTGGACTAGTTGGAAGGCTGGGAAAGTTTACTTTTTACAGCTCCCATAATCCATGATGGCTTGGATTATTCTGTAAATTATAGTCCAAAAAAAAACAAAACAAAAAAAACACACCCCCAAAATACCTTTTCCACGCTGTGCTGGGTGAACCATGGCCTGACATAGTATGAGGCCACTTTTTAAGTTCACATATCAGCAGAGTCAATGATGGAAGAAACTTTTCTGCATGACATTTTGTGATGGAAAACATTCCAATGAAAATTAGCATTGTGAGACATGTGCCTCCCTTTACTGTATCCCCATTTGACCTTGAGACCTTTTCCTGGTAGTCAGAGATATCGCTAAGAAGATAGAAACTGCTTAAAGCAGTGCTTCTGAAAAGGCAAGATAAAACAGGTGCCATTGAGGTCCCTATGTACACAGTGGAGCAGCATGATCACTGCCTGCCAGCCAGAAACTCAGCATTGGCCAGCGCAGCTTGTGCTCCATACAGATAAAAAGCACCACACCTTCTACTCATGTGAGCTGTTCACCAACAGCAAAATCAACTTGAGGGTTCCCCCCTGCTCTGCTGATCTAGGGTCTGCAAAAAAAAAAAAAAAAGGGAAAAAAAAGAAAGAGAGAGAGAAAGAGAGATTTTTTTCCCCCAGTACCTGGTGGACCACAGTTCGTTGCTGAAAACTGCACACAATCTGGTGGGTTGTATGAATCAGGAATAACTTGATTAGAAGAAAGCACAGGCTTTGCTAAATTTACTTTCCAGCACACACAAGCTGTGATCTACAAAACCCAAAACAATCCATCACCCGTGGACTGAGATATTGCCACCCCTGCTGTTGTAGTCCAGAGGTGCACAAAGCACAGCCCACATCTATCCAACCAAGGCAGTCTTTGTAGCCCCCAAGTCACTTGTCTCTGCTTCAAATTGCAGTCAAGTAAAGTTTGTGTCCAAATATTGATTTCTGTTCCTGGAAGCCTTGGTAATAACTCAAATCCCTCCTATTTTGTTTTAATACAAGTCCATCACCTGTCAAAATCCCCAGAAGTGGATGCCTAGCCATTTCCAGTTTGAATTTTTGATTCTGTCCCCATTGGATTTTTGGAACCAGTATGGCTTGTGGAGGATTTTAAGGGGATGGAAAATGATTCCCTCCAAATTCTTAGGCCTTGCCCACCCTTCTTCTAGTCCATAAAAAGGAGAAAGTTCTGAAGGTATACCACATTCCCTGTGGACTGCCATACACAGGAGCAGAGAAGGTGAATACAATTTGGTGGATCACAAACTGGGCAAACTTGCTGTTGTCTTAGACCCAAAGTACAATGAATATCTGTCCTTCTCTCCCTCCAGCCAACACATTTGTTAATCTGCCTGCTCCACCACAAAGGGTACAATGGAAGGAAAGGAAGACTAGAGAAACTGCACTAAGACCTTCAAATGCTGTCATACAAACTCTATCATCCCTCACCATTGGCTGTGCAGACCAGGGTGAATGGGAGTTGCAGTCAACAGCATCTGGCAAGGAGCACACATTCCTCAGCCCTTACCAGGAGATGATTTTCTCGAGACCTGTCTTTGTTTCAGCACTGGCCTCATCCAGACATAGAGATGGAGAGAAGCACGTTGAAGAAGCATCTATTCATACGTCCTTTGCCAAAGTCAGCAACAATGTGATGTTGGGTCTCATTTGGCCCCAAAGGCCAATGTTCTGAATGTTTTCTCAGTCCCTGGATGCTTCCAGGTAGAGAGCTCCTAGCATAGCTAGTCAAGAGTCAGGATCTATTTGTTCCATCTTTCTCACCTTAACTGATTCTATTCCATTGAGAATATAGTGGTGAGAATTGACTGGACAATACTGGAGGGTTACTAATGGAAAATGATGTTCTTTGGGTTCTCAGTAAAATTCAGGAATGAGGACAGGGTGTTTCTGTGAGAAAAACCTCATCTGGTAGACTCACATCTGGTCAGAGATCCTGACTGTATGTTGTATCAAGGCCAGCATCCCCCTTCCCCAGGCATGGGAGAAGTGCCACAATCTTCTGACATTACTTGCCTAATGCAGGGCTAAGTTAGCTGAACTTCATATTCTTTCTCCCTCCAAAGTAAGTGCATGCGAGACAGAGACAGATCAAGATTAGGTTAAAACTCCCTTGGGTCATTCCTATCCTTTGTATTTCCTCCCTCCTTTCAGGGGCCAAAGGAAAAGAAAAATCATTAGTATCAATGGAGGTTTCTTTAATGGTCAGTGGCAGGAGGCATTGCACAGGGAAGATTCAACCTCTCCTCCCTATATGCATTAACCCTAGTTTGGATCTGACCTGTGTATGTTTATTTTGAAGCAAAAAAAAATAAAATGAAGCATGGTGGGATACTAGATAATTTAGACCTCATATTCTACCCAGGAAAAGCAAGTGGACATGTAGAAAATTGGGAAATGGGAAACGGCTGGTGGTGGCAGAAGGAATCTCATGTCTAATCTAGGGGATCTCAACAAAAATGTTTCAGTTGTGGTGCAGTTAGCCCACAGTGTGTTGGTTTAGAAATCTGTTAGTCCAGCTAGGGCAGAGCCACTGAACAAATGGAATAGCACAAGGGATGACCTGCCAAGTTTCCCTTGATTCAGTGGGTCTGCTCTGGTTGAGACAAACAATAATTTGCTACCCTTTTGTGCCAATCCAGATCTTCTACCATTTAGTCCTTTTGTTTATATCTGTTTATATACCTTGCAGTCAATGTTTCACAATCTCATTTTTCTTAAATTTCTGGGATATTTTTACAGAAGCAGTCTTCTTGCCAGAAAAGATATGGGGAGAAGAAGAAGAAGGAAAAAAAAACAGTTTGGAAGAGCCCCAGCATTTTAGTTAAGTGTATACACGCATGCGAGCGTACACTCACATGCACATACACTACCAGTAGTTAGTCCTATTAATTCTTTGATGTCCCACTTTCTCAGCTACTTTTAAAATAACCCAGTAGTTTCATGTGCTCTGCCCCATTTAAAACCCTTGCTCTCTTGTTCCCAGGCCACACCTTTTTAACCACACTCTAGTGTTGCTTGGCCACATCTGTCTAGGTTTTCATCCATGAAATGTTGGAGAACATGCAATCTTCCCCTGCACCTGCCCCCCTCCTTTTATTCCAGCTGGGCTGCAGTACTAGAAACAGGGCAATATACCCTCTAACATTTCATAGATGAAAACTGGTACATGTGTGGTCAAGCAACATCACAGCATGGCCAAGATAGTAAAAGTTACTGATGATAAAGAAAAAGCAAGTTAGGAGAGCCTGCAGGAGTTTGCTTTTGCCTGAGCCTACTGAGGAGGGCAAATTCTACCTCTTTTGACCTCTTGAGTTAACTGAGCACAAACTACTGTACTTTTCAACTTTGAACTCAGTTTGCAGCAACTGAAGTAAGCTGAGGACAAAGCAGGAAGTGGGAGGAGGAGAAAAAACTGGGACATTTTAAAATCAGCTGGAAAAGTGGGATGATAGAGGGTTAATTGGGACAGGGAAATTGGAGGGTATGAGGCAAGCCCTGCCAACAAACAGAATGAGGCAGCAAAATTTGGGTGTTATGAAAAGGTAGCAAATAGTATTTAGTCTATTGTTCTTGTGTTTTACTGCCAGGGTGGGGAGAAGGGATTGTGGAATTTTCTGCTTCATTTACCAAAATAACACTGTTGGTATGGGCTACTGTGCACCTTTGCTGGCAGGGAGCACATGTGCTCTTCTGCTTCAAGCAACAGATGTCTTGAGCCAGCCCTGTTTGGCACTGAGCCCAGCTGTGAGAAAAGCAGTTAAAGCTGCAGGAGTTCAGCACTATCCAACAGTAGGCATCCTTTGAGTGCTTTACATTTTAGGCAAGCTTTGCATACCAGCAGGGGGTTGCAGCAGACGTGTGTTGGAAGAAGTTTGCTACCATCATGTCTAGTTGGATCCTAAGAGTTAGGGCAGAACCATTTTGCATTATCAAAAAGTTGTCACAGATCAGAGGTTCTTCCCAAGCACTGTTTCCCAGAAGGTACTAATTGTAATCAGGGTGTCTGTAATGAGCTTACATGGAGATGAGAACCTAGATATAGCAGCCTTCTCCTGGAGTCAATCTTATAAGTAAATTAAAATCACACTGCCCTTCTTGGTATGAAACAAGGCACATGAATGCTCTGGTGTTAAAGTAGAGCTTCTTGCCCTCTGTTATTTCTGCCTAGGCCTGAAGTCTCTTAGGAAAACATTCCAAATCTGTTCAGAAACTATTTCTGAAAGGAGGTCCAGCAGTGACTGTTATTGGTTTTGTTTGGATGAGGCTGGAGAAAGAATGCCTCTGCCTTTTCTGTGAATGTTCAGCAATATATTCCAGATCTGTGACCATCCTAAAACCTGGCCAGCCATTTTGTTACATAATCAGGCTTGTCTTGAAAAAGTGACTTTTTTGAATTACAGCTCCCAGAATTCTGGGGAATTGTGGAAACACTTATTTCCCCAGTTTTATATTTTGTATCTTACTGCAGGAAAGATAGATAGGTTTAATCCGCAAGAACTCCACTAACCAGCATTTCTGAGGATTCTGGGTCATTTTTCTGAGCTCTGCACTTTGGACAAGTGGATGGCATCTGACTTCCTGATATTCTGTGGATCCCCCCCACAAAAATGTGAAATTCTAAATTTTAGGACAACACATAGACCTCTGAAGATCAACACATGAGTCTTTGGAGATTAGGATTTCCAGTGGAAGATGTGGTTGCTTATCAACCAGCTGCTTTGAAGACTGGAGAACTAGCAGTGAAAAAGATATAATTTTCCCAAACTTAACTGCATTCCCGCACAACACTCTCATAGTGCTACTAGCGTATTTACCCGTCGTTGTCCAGGGTTTTTATTTTCCCCTTAAGAACTTACCAAACTGTCTTCTCCATTTCCTGTAACTTTGCTCCATATTTCTCCATTTCCTGTAACTTTGCTCCATATTCCTGTAACTTTGCTCCATATTTCCCAATTCAATCTGTATTCAGTGTTATCTACATACACAGTTTGGGTTCCTGAGGGAGTACACTGTCCTCCTCCTTGCTGCTAGGCCTTGTCTCCATAGCAACCGCCCTGTTCCTGTACCTGTGAATTTTCCCCGTATTCCCAATCCAATCTTTATTCAGAGTTGTTAACATTCAGAGGTTGGGTTGCGGAGGGAATACGCTATCCTCCTCTTGCTGCTAAGCCTCATCTCCACAGCAACTGGCCTATTCCAGTACCTGTAACTTTCCCCCATAGTCCCCAATCCTGTGTTGTCAGGTGATGTTGATGTACTGGCTTTTGATATATATATATATATATATATATTTGCTTTCTTTTGAATTTGTGCAATGACTTTACATTTTTCTGGAAGCATTTTTTTGTTTTGAATTTGAACTTTAAGATTCTTCACATATGGAACTCATACAATCTACTGTGTGAGGCAAGAAGACCTTACAACCATGTTGTGTATGTCACTTTAATTTTTCCTACATATGCCTCCCAAACATTTTCTGGCGTCTTTATTGATGATAGGCCTCATCTCCACAGCAACCGGCCTGAACTCTAGGCTGAGACTTCTAAAGGCCCCTCCCTAAACTGCCAACCCTAGAATTCCATAGAATCTTCACAGCCAGCCAATCATATGAGGTCTTCTCGCCTCACACAACCAATCATATGAGATCTTCACCTGCATGATGCAGACAAACAGACAAATTTTGACTTTTATATAGTGGATTATTCCACTTTCAACATCCTATGAAACCCTGGAGTTTGCAGTTTAGGCAGGGGCCTAAGTCTTTTGAACCTAAGGCCCCTTCTTAAACTGCAGACCCCAGGATTCCATAGGATGTTGAAAGTGGAATAATAGCACTATAAGAGTGTAGTGCAGAAATGGCCTAAATTGCCTGTACAGAACTATCACAAGCATCCATACATTTCCCCTTGAAGTTCAAATATGAGATCTGGAGGTTGCTTTTGGCTGAGGAAATGCAACTGGGGAGGCTGTAGCAGTTCTGACATCGGTGGGCCTGTGAATCCACTCTGGACTTCAGTGCAAACTTTAATATGTGCCAACCAAGTTGCTGAATCTGTTTCAGGATAGAGTTCAGTATCTCAGACAGTACCTTTAGAATTCATTCTAAAACCCCAGGTGTATTCGCCATCCTGCTGGCATCAGAGGAAGGTTTATATTAGGAGGAAGGTTAAACAAACCCTACTCTCCAGCGCTTGGTTTCAATCTTCCAAGCAGCAACAATGGTTGCTAATTGCCATGTTGTTGTTGTTGTTGTTGTTGTTGTTGTTGTTGTTGTTGTTGTTGTCTGCCTTCAAGTTGTTTCTAACTTATGGCAACACAAAGGTGAATGTATTGCAGGGTTTTCTGAGGCTGAGAGTGTCTGATGCGCCCAACGTCACTGAGTGGGTTTCCGTGGCCAAGCGAGGAATCAAACCCTGGTCTCCAGGATCATAGTCCAATGCTCAAGGCACTACAGTGCTCAAGGCTGTCTAATTGGCAAACCCTCCCCAAATGCCACAGGAAATCCAGATGGTTGATCTCTTGAGTCATGTCTAAGTCAAGCCCCCTTCAACACTGTATGCCTTTAACATAAGAACCTAAGAAGAGCCTAGCTGGATCATGCCGAATGTCTCCCTTTCTTGCATTCTGCTCCACAGTAGCCAAGCAGATGCTTTCAGGAAGCCCAGACAGACATAGGGTATGAGGGTTATAGTTCTGCTATTGTTTCGTCGCAACTGATATTTAAGAAGCACAGTGCCCTGATACTGGAACTAACATATAGACATCCTGATTGGTAACTGCTGATAGTCCCAACCTTCATTCATTTTTCCAATTCCCACTTAAAGCTGGCTGAGTTGGCAGCCAAAGCTTTGTGCTGTAGCTTTCCACGGCTACATCTGTCGGAGGGAAAAACAATGCAGGGAAAAGGAAATTAGGCATAGAAGGCCAGAAACCTTTCCTTACTCCACCACACAACACCCCTGTTCATCTTCTATGAAATTACACCAGAGAGAGAGAGAGAGAGAGAGAGAGGTTCCTTTTCTTCAAGGATTGCAAAATAGTGTACATAGTTGTTGTTTTTTGCCATTCAGTTGACTTTGGCTTAGTTGTTGTTTTGTGCCATTCAGTTGAATATCTTAGGGGGGTGATGGTGGTGGTGGTGGTGGTGGTGATGATGATGATTACCTGCCTCTCCCCTAAATCAAGCCAGGGGACAACAATAGATTAACATAATATGTATCAGTTAAAAACAGAACATCAACTAAAAACAATAAAGTCTACCGTAATAATTGGCTGCTGGTTTCCAGAGACTGTCCAGTCATAGTCAATGGGCACAAATATGGTGCTGGTCCCTGGCACATTGAAAGGAAAACACCCTGCCAGTCTGCCACATCAGACAGATTAAGAATTGGTCTAGAGTACCAAGTAGTCCCTGGTGGTTTCCCTTCCAGGTGTTAACAATGCCTGAACCTCCTTAGTTTCTGAGTTCAGATAGGAGCTGGTGCTTTCAGGTTATTTTGGCTACCGGGGCCAAAATATGTGTGTGTGTGTGTGTTCATAACAACCCTCCGAGGTAGTTCATGTTGAATGACAGTGATGAGCCTGAGATCTTCTAGATTTTTACAACATGGAAAAGGGACAGAGAGCAACTTTATTCCTTAAAATTAAAAAAATGGTTTTCTGTATCCCTCATATTTGGAGGCTTCACACACACACACACACACACACACACACACACCATTATGAATGCAGTTCATCTTTCAGTGAAAGAATCTGTGAGATGAGCAGGGTTCTTATGTGAACTGCCAGTGACAGATGTATTTTCATATGTCAAAGATAAACTTTACCTATATTCACTCTTTACCAAAGATTTTTACTAGTGTTCCTGCTGAGCTTTTTGAAGCTTTTTTTGCTAAGAATAAAAACAATGGTGACAATGAATGCATACTGCCCCATGTTCTGAAAAGCGCCTCTCAATTCTTCAATACCTAATAGTCCAGTTCCTTAATTATTGTATGGCACATCAACATGGGGTATTAAAACAGAGTATCTATTAATATTTAGGTGCTAAATTTGGTAGTACATTAAGTAGGTCACTGCTTTAATCATAACTCACAGAAAACACACACACACATATTTGTTGGTTTCAAGCAAAGCATTCGGTGGAATTAGCAAAAGCATTCCAGATCCCCTTCTGAAGCTAAGCCAAAAATAGTAGATGTTAATTCCATTTCTATCCTAATCCTCCTTTGCTTGTCTAACTATTTTGTTCTCATAAGTCATAATGTATCTACTTCAAAAGGCATGTTTTCCTGATAGTTATGCTTAGATGCAGATTTACAGAAGGAAGCATCATTTTAAGGAGTGAAGTTAGCATTAATGTTGATGCAGGACAGCACCTGGCACTTAAATATAGATTCTCCCAACCCCTAGACCATGTTCCATATTGGATCTAGAGGAGCAGATGAGGTTTGTAGGGAGACTGGGGAGAAGTATGGCATCACAAGTGGTTTTAGAATGACCCATAGGGCTTGGGGGAGGAGTGAAAATCACACAGTCCATGAGAAATTATTATATTGCAACTCCCAGCATGTCTCACCATTGGTTGTGCTGGCTATGACTGCTGGGATTTGCAATCCAACATCTTGAGGGCCATATTATTCCTACCACTGACTTGGAGTGAAGGATAGAGCAAATTTTGGTAGAATACCTAGAGATGCTACAGCAGTGGGGAACATGGGGTCAAAAATAACTCAGCACTGGATTTGTTCTTGAATACAGTCAAGGTTAAATTGCTCCTTGGCCCACACAGGCACACGCACACACACGTTCTCCAACACTTTAGAGATGAAAACTAGTACACATGTGGCCAAGCAAAATCAGAGTGTGGTCAAGATGTCAAAAGTTATTAATGAGGAGAAACACACAAGCTAGGAAAGGCTGCAGAAATTTGCTTTTGTCTGAGCCTGCTCGGAAGGACAAGATCTTGCTCCCTTCTGTCCTTTCCTGGCTGTTGAGTTGAGTGCCAAGTACTTTTGCACTTTGAGCTCAATTTTCAACAACTGAAGTCAGCTGAGCACAAAGGGGGAAACTGGGAGAAGGAGAGAGAAACCAAGACATTTTGAAAGCAACTGAAAAAGTGAGATGAAAGAGGATTAATTGGAATTGTCCCTGACAAATCAGGGCAATTGGCGGTTATGCACATGAACAGATATAGACAATTAACCAAAGAAGTATTATCTGAAGGGCTGGCTCTGTCTTTGAACAGGGCCTCCATTGAGTTCCCTTCTACCTCAAGAGGACCTAGGAGATTCTTTGGTGGTGACCTATCAGAGCTGAATGGCAAATCTGACTGAAATTTCTCACAGTGCCTGTGATGAAGCATCATTCCACAGCATTGTGGGTAATTAAAGAATACTGGTGCAGAGCACTGATTATGGCTGGAATCCTCTATGTACTATGTTGCTACATAACCATGGTAGTTATGTAACTACATAGTGAATCTTGGGCTGACCATCTCAATCCTCACTCACCAGTCATCAGCCGCTGTGACTGATAGGGCTCTGTTCTCCTGTCACTCAGAAAGTGGCTGACTAATGTTCCTACTCCTTGTGCAGAGATCATTCACATGAGAGATGGTCAGAATGTCAGTCTGCTGCTTCCTGAGTGACAGGGGAACAGACTCCAATCGTTTGCAGCAGCTGCTGACTGTAAGTGGGAATTGGAGGATTTTTCAGTCCCTATGTATTTCTTAAATGAAGGATTGTGAATACAAAGCTATCCATGAATGTGTGATTCTTGGTCAACAGGATTCTGGTCTTGTTGTTGCTGTTTGCCTTCAGGTAGTTTCCAACTTACAGCAACCTTAAGGCTATCGTGTCCCTGGGTTTCCTTGGCAAGATTTGTTCAGAGGGGATTTGTCTTTGCCTTCCTCTGAGGCTGAAAAAGTGTGACTTGCCCAAGGTCATCCAGTGGATTTCCATGACCAAGCAGAGATTCGAACCCTGGTCTCCAGAGTCATAGTGTAGTGCTCAAACCAATACACCATTCTGACTCATTACTGTTTGTTAAAGTGAAATCCAGGGCAGGTATCACCAATAGTCCCTGTTAGAATTCTAGCAGCTGCTTGAAAGAATGCCATGTGGCTTGATACCATGCCTGTCTACCCATGTCTGAGAGATGTGGGGTTTTGTGTATCCATGTGCATTTTTAATGAAAGAAAGAGGTAGGTACCTTTAGACGTGCACAGCTAATTAAATTGCTCCTTTAACTGTTCATTGTAAAGTCAGTCTAAGCCACTCAAGAGCCGGGTGCCCTCCAGATGTTTTGACTGCCACTCCCAACAACCCATCCACATGGCCAACGATTCTAGAAGCTGTATTAAAATCTCTGGGAAGGGGGCATGTGGTTGCCTGCCCCAGTTGCAGCACAGGATTTTGACCCCTTGTTATCCTTTGAAGGTTTCTTGGGCCAAGTAGGCTTTCCCCAGGAATATAATTTATCACCTGAAACAGAAAGAGGAAGAGAAAGACAACATCTTTGTACCACCCCCATCATGCAATCAGGGTGCAGCTTTTACTTTATTGTTCTGGGCTGTGGTCCACCTGCCCCATCAACCCAGAAGGAGAAGGAAGTCAGCTCAAAAGGAGTAAAGAAGAAAAGATAAAGGCACAATGGGAGAATCTGCTGTGAACACTTAATTCACTAGATAGCAGTTGGTAGGGTGGCACAAAAGCTATAAACGACAGCCAAACTGTCAGGTGGCTCAGCAACCCAGAGATCTCCGAGGGACTACTTGAGGGTTAACTAGAGGCTTTTGTCTGGGTAGCCAAGTTCCACAGTGGCCCTTCTTCTGTACGCCTAAGAGTAGCCAGACATGAAGCAGACAAGGAAATGAAGTGTTTCTTATCACTTCAGACCTTTCATACCACATACTTATAGCACTATGATTCTGTCTGAACTGTCATGGCAGCATTGTATGGAATCCTGGGGTTTGTAGTTTGGGGAGGCACTGGAGCGCCCGCCAGTTGAGGATTCTAAATGCCCCTCCCCCTAATGAGCCAATCCCAGGATTCCATAGGATGCAACCATGGTGGTTACAATGGAATCATAGCACTATAATTTTGTAGTATGAAAAGGGGCCTTTATCTCCATGTCAGGGAGTTTAATGTACTTCATTTCTGTATGTCAAGCTGCTCTTGTAGTCATTTATCTATTTATTTATTGAAGAGATTTATATTATTTATTTTGGCTTTTAAAACCCACAAAGTGATATTCACATTCATTAATATTAAAAAGTGCAATAAAAATAATGACACTTTTTAAAAAAAAACTAGAACACAATGACAGAAAACAGCAGGGTAAAAGCAACACAACAAAACAGGAAAAGCAAAATTTAAGAGCAGCTGAAAACAGGATTGAAAAAAATCTGAAATGCTACTGAAAGTTTGAGGAAAGATTTTACTTGGTATCTAAGTGCCATGAATTGGCAACTCTGTACTATTTAAAATGGCCAGAGGGTGCTATAGGTCTGAGTTGTGATACGCAAAGATCTGAATTCATTTCAAAATGAGACCAAAGCTCTTTAAAATTTGAATGGCTTTTAATTGTCTGTCTTTTCCTTCCCTAGAACTCCCATTTGCCATGGCAACTAACAGTCACCGGCTCCACACCCCTTCCCGTCAGGAAACCTTAAACTCTGTCTGCCACAGCAATCTGGGTCTAAACTATCAGCCTCTTTCCAAGAGCTCTTCCAATCTGGCTGCCATTGGGCGAATGGGTTCTGAGGAGAGACACAGCAGCAAACAGGAGCTCCGAAAAAGCCTCAGCAGTTCTGCCTGCCAAGCCCAGGCAAGGGAGAGTGATGCCAGAAGCACACCTAGTTCTGAATGGTCTTCCACCCACTCAGAAATTGCATCCACTGTCCGGACTGTGAGCAGTTTGTCACCAAGTGATAGCATGCAGAATGTCACAAAAAGCACTAGCCACTTCTTGGGTGTTGACCAGTCCCCAGCATCTGCCGAAGACATGGGTACTAGAACGCGCATCAAGAGTAACACTGTTGAGAATGTGTCTTCAGCCTGTGGCGCACAACTGCAACATGGGAGCACAATGGATGCACTGGGAGCTGCAGTTCAGAGAAGCCTTTCTGACCTGACATGTAGCTGTAAGCAACCAAATTCTGCTTCCCAGATGGAGACAAGTGCCACCTACTCTGGTATGAGTTCCAACAGTGGTCACAGTACTTCTCCAGGCAATGTAATATTTCCAAGACCAAGGTATGGATCAGACACCCATGAAAATGCCCCAGATTTTCAAAGTCACTTGACTCACGTCCCCAATTCACCTAGAGACCAGAGCGTGCCAACTAATATCTTTGACAGTGGTGCTTTAGCACACAATGTTGCTGTTTTCCCAGATCCAGGGGCATATTGCACAAATTTTCTTGGATCACATATACCTGGAGATAATTTCTCAAATAGAGCAATGTATGCTCAGGGTGGAATTGTCTATAGTAACTTTTCAACAGGTATGTACCCTCCTGGCATGATGACCATTCATAATAATACTGCCTTTCCCTATAACATAAGACAGGATTCTTCTGTGAAGGTAGAAGGCACTATTCCAGCCTACTGTCATCCCTTGCCAATACCTTCTGTTCAGTTCATTCCAAGAATGGTCTGCTCAGTGAGTGAATCAGGGAAAGAACAAGTTCACCCTGAGTATTGTCCAACTTTGCCTGCTACTGAAACAGCAACCCTTCCAAAATTGGTGTCATCTGTGAGTGAGTCAGGTCTGGATGCAAAACGCATACTGAGTTGTTGTAGCATGCGTGGGGAACGCATATTGCATGCCCAGCCTTGTGCACAACCAAAGAGGGGCCAAGAGGAAATGAAAACAATGTATGTGGTGTTAAACAGCCACCAAGATGGTGTTCATACTGTTATGAAGACTAAAGACACATGGACTATGACCTCCATGAATGACCTCACCTGGGGACTGCAACCTCCACTTGGGTGCAAAGATGTAGAGGTACAGACTCTCCCAACAAGGGAATGTAAATCTGTGGCCACAAGCCCCTCTGTCGCTACAGAAGGCCATCCTCATGTTTTCCCAGAAGTTAATCTGGAACCAGAAGCAGAGGCAGAAGGTGAAAAGTCTCCAGTGCGGGAAGTGAGGTGGGATGATGAAGGCATGACTTGGGAGGTCTATGGTGCTGCTGTTGATCCTGAGGTTCTTGGGCTGGCCATTCAGAAGCATCTTGAGATTCAGATAGAACAATTCCAGACAGAACCAGTGCAGCCAGTCTCTAGGAAAAGTACAGAGGAACTGCCAGGGAAAGAGGAAAAGAAAATGTCTTTCAGAACAATGATGCATTGTTTAAGACCTCCAAGTTGCTGTGCCCGTTCCAGTACGGTAGTGGAATAAACCTCAGGCAACTTTTGAGGACTTACGGGGATGGTGTGGGAAAACCCATTTGCAAACAAGCACTGTACCTTGAGACTGGTACAGAATACAGAGTCCCTTTGGAACAGAGTTGGAAACTGAAATGATCTAAAACAGCTTTGCAAGGCAGAGGCTCTAGGGAGGGTTTTTAAAAGTACATATTCCTGAGAGATTATCTATACATTACTTAGAATTATATAGTTGAATTCTGAACTGTTCAACTTCACATTTAGATTGGCTGGGCTTTTAAAAACTGCTCACTCTGGACCCAGTTGAGCCTCATCAGATTCGGATTCAATTTGTATTGGTCATAATTGTCTGATTAATTTAGGGCCAAATCAATTAATTGCACAGGCTTAGTTGTGGAGTATACCTCTTCCATCTGGCTTTTGGGTAGACTGTTTGCTGTCTACAGAATTCTAGTTTGACTGCTTTCTTAGTGTTTGTATTGTTGGTATTTTACTGTATATGAGGTCTAATTAATATCACTTTGAACTTTGGAAAGGCAGCTTTTTTTTTCTATGAAAATTAAATAAGCTGATAAAGTATTACTCTCTGAAGTAGTCCAGAATTCTATACATTGGCTTTCCTTCTTTGCACAAACGAAGACCAGAACTGCACTGATTCCCAATTTTGAGGAGTATGTAGATTTGCTCTGAGAAAGCAAGAGTGCAAGCTGAAAAAGAAAGAAAGAAACAACTGTATTTGATTTTAGACATCTGGATTGTAAACATGGAATTATTTTACCCCTATTGATCTACTTTTGAATAAGCAAATCTTCAAAGATTACCATTTTTAAAATGACTGACAGCTTGGGGCATATCAACATACTTCCCTGCACATCAGTTAGTTATAGCAAATCTTGTTTAAAAAAATAGGAAATATTCATTTGTTTATTCTTTGGTGTTCATTTTTGGTCTCTACATTTGTGTTGCATGTAGTTTTAAATGCTAGAGCTGAAATGCATTTTATACTTTTTACACAGATGCAAATGGAATTACATTATTTATGAAAAAAAAGAATACAAAAGTACACTCCCTATTACTAGATAGTTTATTGAATTAAATGGCTGTGTACAATAAATCTGTCTTTTCTCTAGACCAGATGCACTGCAAATCATTGTGTAGTTTTGTGGACATGGCACTTTGGCAGAACATCACCTGCAGTTTTCTTCACCGTGAGGAATTGCGTTCAAAATACCCAAGGGATTCAGTGCTTACACTGTTACCAAGACACAAATGTACAGTGTTACCAGAGATAATTTCATGAGTCACAAATGTCTGATTTACTGTGAATGTTTGCCCTTGGGTTAACCTATCATTCTGTGATATGGCTATTTTGGTTTTCCTGGCATTAGATGTAATTATTCTCTTGAGCTGCTCTTCTCTGGACAAAAACAGGAAGCAACTGATGAGGAAGGAGAGCAAGACAATGAGTCCAACATATTGCTCACTGAGAAAAACAAATAAAACAGATTTTCCTTTATTTTGTGTATTGTAGGTCTTTAGGCTTGCATTGCATATACAATGTGTATCTCTGAAAGATACAGGTCTACTGCAGTAAACAAAGCAGATGAGTTCCTACTTTAGCAGACAATTTGGTACCAGGGCAGAAATATTATGGAAAGGATAACGATAGATCCCTACATCCCCAAAAAGAAGAGCAGTTCAATATGTTTCAGCAAAACCTTTTCTCCCCCTAAATTAACAATATGCACTTATGAAATGAAATGACCAGGTATGGTAACCCTTGCATAAGAAGACATTTTGTACATGCTAGAAATTTGGAAGAAAGGCTTCCTGCAGAATACATTCAGGGATTACTTACCTTTTACTAGCCTCCATTTTTTTCATTTTGGTGGCCAAACTTAGCAATGTATGTGTTTTAACATGCTGGACTAGCTGATAAAACATGTTTATCTGCTCTTTCATTTTCTCTCCATTTTGCTGTTCATGCATGCTCAGTAATGGGTGCTGGAGGCAGCTGCTGCTTACCTTGCCTACTGTAGGCAGGACACACACCCACGAGAAGATTGTCTAGATCAGAATCTCCTTCTTTCTCAGCTCAAACTTTATTGCAGAGCTTTTCAAACTTTTCATGCTGGTGACACACTTTTTAGACATGCATTATTTTGTGACACAGTAATTGAGTAAGTAAGCAGAGGCAGCCCCTTCACCTTTTACATTTATGCGACACACCTACACACTGCAGGTGACACACTAACGTGTCACGACACAGTTTAGAAAGCTCTGCTTTATTGCATTGGTTACTGCAGACTCACTGCTGCAACATGACACTGAAAGTCTGCGGCCATTTCTGCACTACACTGCTATAGTGCCGTTATTCCACTTTCAACATCCTATGGAATCCTGGGGTTTGCAGTTTAGGGAGGGATGTCTATAATTCTCATCCAGAGAGCAATTTGGCCTCAGTGAACTACAAACTCCAGAACTCCACACGATGTTGAAAGTGGAATAATAGCACTATAACAGTGTGGTGTGGAAATGGCCTGTGTTTCTCCAGCCTTCCATCATCATTTTCCTAGCACCAATGCTGCTAAAACCCCTTCCATCTAAATACAGGATGAGGAGGAAAGGTGGGGCTAGGTGGGCATAAAAGAACTTTATCAAAAGGGACTTCACGCTATCGGAGGCTATAATAATGGGGATATGCCTGTATTTATATTGCTGTAGGAAACTTGATTAAAGCACAAGAAATGTGAAGGGGGTAGGTGGGAGGAAAAACACCATATTTTATTTACATATCAGGTATGTTTGCATGGAACATTGCCCAAGGGTGAAATGAGACCTGTGGCTCTCCAGATGTTTCTGCACCCCATTTGTACCAGGAAGTTTGGCCAATGCTCAGGGATAGCGGGTACTATAGTTTCTGAATTTAGAGACTTTCAGTTTCCCCATCCCTAGCCTGTGGTAAATCATCGCTTAGCATTGTGAGGGTAATCTATGCCCCCCTCTTCTTCTCCTCTTCCAGTATAACTGTGAGAAGTCTGAAAGTTTTTGTTTCAGCTTTTGACGAACTGCAGCTTAGCTTTATGAGACAAACTCTGGTTAGTGTTTCTTATGATTTATCAACACAAGCCAACTGTAAACTATAAACTATTATAGTTTATTTTAGTAAATATGCACTAAGATTAATCATAGTTTAGTGTTTACTTGTAATAGAAGTTTGTGGGTAACAAATCTTTTCATGCTGGCTAGGTGATGGGATGTGGGGAAAAATGGGAGCTTACACAGAGCTTACAGAGGACTAACAAGCAGGAATATAGTGACAAAGTATATGATCAAAGTAGCATGATGTTTTATTTTAAAGAAGCTCACAACAGAAAACCTTTCTGCTTTAAAAAACCCTAATGATAATATTTTACAAATATGATTTCTGAATGGTAATACAAGATGAATACTATTTTTAAAAAATTTGCTCTGTGATATGAAATATGCTTTGCAATTACACTCTAGAGGGATCTCTGAAGGATAACAGGCAAGTCTCTCTCAATGAGTGGGTTTATCTTTTATGACAGATTAAGGACATAGGAAGACCTACACTGTAGAGGAAAAAAGACCTATCTAGTTCAGCATCTTGTTTCCATTGCAGTCAACCAAATGCTTCTGAGAGAAGCCACAATCAGGATGTGAGTGTGGTCACTCTCTCTTGATTTTGTTTCCTAGCCACTACTAGTACACCAAGGTATGCTGCTTGTGACACCTGGAGGCAATATATGACAATCACAGGTAACTGCACCTAATAGCCTTATCCTACATGCATTTGTCTAAATCCCTGCAAGTTGTTGCCAGATCACCACATCTTGAGATAGACTGCAAATTATGTGTGAGGAAGTGCTTCCTTGTATCTGTCCTGAATTTCCCACCATGTAGCTTCATTGGATGACCTCTGTTCTAGTATTATGAGTATTATATATTTTCTCTACATCATAGGTATTGTATTATGGAAGGTATATGTTTCTTCTGCAGTGTAGAGTCTACACTATGCTATCTATCAAAATTCTGTCTGTCTGTCATGGCCTTTTTACTTGTCTCTTCCTCTAAACTAAACATTGTAGCTTCCTTCCTAGAACAACTGCTTCAGCCTCCTATATATTCTGACATGCACCTAATTCCATACAGTATATCGGTGTCCAGTTCTGACCAGGCAGAGAGTACAGAAGCTATTTGGCAAGGTGACATGGTTTAATCTGGTTTTAATTTTTTGATTGTTTAATCTCTCTTCAACATTTAATTTGTTGTAAGATACTTTGAGTCCTGAAATGGGAAAAAGGGTGTGTGGGAGGTAAACTAGGCTGGAACAGAAGGAGGGAAACCAATCACAAGATGCAGCAGAAAGGAACAAACCAGTAGTCATAACCTGTGACTGTTGTGGTGGCTCATGGAATTTCATTCCTCCCTGTCTAGGATTGATCTTGGAGTCTACCTCCTATTCCAAATTATGCTCATCCTTTAATTTTTTTTTTTTTTAAGAAGTAGGTACATCACCAAGCATGGTAGACTTTTGCAAGCCTCTGGCCAGCATGATCTGTCTGGCTGAGCTGCTTTAGTTGAGGAAAGCCCTGTAGAAGGAGCACATACTTATTTCTTGACATATGCTGCATTCTGGTTGGGAAGGAAAGATCAAAAGCTCTCTGGCCATGATATGGACATGCAGAGTGAGCATCTAATCTAGGCTGGTTTCCTATCAGCTTTGGCAATGCTACTGGTGTCATTAATGTGGTGGAGTAGATAAATTCCTGAACTAGGGACAAACAGATTAAAATCCCTGCTCACCTGGGTTGCCTTTTATCAGTCACCACCTTCTTATCCTAACTTGTTTCTCAGGCTTGTTGTAGGAAAAATAGGATCACACTCCAGAATTTGGAAGGGTTACTTTTTTGCCTACAGCTCCCAGAATTCCTGCACCCAGCAGGGGGAGTTGCTGGCCAAAAATAGAGTATCGTTTCCAAGTTCTGTATGTCCTCTCCTTATGTTTAATTTGACTTCAGTGGGCAGAAGGGCAGCATACAAATGGGATAATTGGCTTAATGCATCCTGTTGCTTCTAGTGGGATGTATGTATGCAGAGAGCCTGCTGACAACAGCAACTTGGGAGATTTATGCATGCAAGCACAATGTGCACATTTCCTGTTTGTTAAGTCTGAACATTATGAGGTCAGGAAAAGGTTGTGTTTGTGTGTGAGAGAGAGATGCTGCAACATTGTATGCAACATTATTCCTCATGGGGTGAATGGCAATACATGTGTTTTTGAGGGAGGCAGTTTCTTCCCTATTGCAATGATGGTCTCACTTGTAGCCCACTTACTTGTACTATAGAGCTACCCCTTTGGCTCCATATCCTGACCCATTCTCAGCCCATGTCCTGGTCACATCTGAATGCAACCAAGATTGTTGGGGACTGGCTTTTAAAAATACACAGAAAGAGATACAGATATACAGAAGGAGATACAGATAGAAGTCTTTGCTTACAAAATGGTTTAAGTTTGCTATGGCAAAGGTCATTCCTCCTCTCCCAGTTCCTACTTCATGCCTACATCCTTTCTACTGATGGGACATTTTGCTAACAATAATGCCTAAGGCAACATGCCCCACAGTAGGGCTGACTGTACTAATTAGAAAAAGAGTAAAATATATTTTTTGTTTTCATCAAAGCCACATTCCCTTGGGGTTAATCTAGTGATGGTGGGATTTATGCCAGCAGTGACTATGGCCCTTTCTGCACCTTACCTTCTTCCGACGCTGGGGTGCGGGGATCGCACGAGCAGCCTCTGGTGAGAGGCTCTCACATCTGGGGTCCTTCGGCTCCACACAAACTGCCTGCTCACATGAGACCCCTGCCTCTTCCTTCCACAGCGCAGCCTGGAAGTTTCCCAGGCTGTGCTAGAGCAGGAAGCACAACTGGCATGATTCCGGAGGCTCTGCACGCCAGGTAAGTGCACGCAGGGCCTGGGAGCAATGTGCGATCGTGCACCATTTTCGGCTTTCAGCCAAAATTGAAAAGGTGTGCGATCGGCGCCTGCTGGCCCCTGGAGTGTCATGCGATTGTGAGTGCGTTGTGCAGATCGCTCCTCACAATCGCATGACGCTCCAGGTGCCCCTTCACATGGAAAATGCCGTGTGGAAGGGGCCTAAGTCCAGAAAGCCACCGTGGTGTAGTGGTTTGGTCTATGGCCCTGGAGACCAGAGTTTGATTGCCATGCTCGGCCATGGAAACTCACTTGGTGACCTTGGGCATCTCACACACTCTCAGCCCCAGAAAACTTAGTGATAAATTTGCCTTAGGGTCGGCATTAGTTGAAAATGACTTGAAGGCACACAACAACAAGAAGTGGCTATGTCCAGAGCCAATTGTGAAGGGCCATCTTCTCAAGCTCTGTCAGCCCATGTCCCCCTCTTTCTCTCTCTCTTGACCTCTGCCATGTTTTTCCTCTTCCACGCAGTTTCTTTTCCTCTTTCAATCATTCCATCCTCTTTCTCTTTCTTTGTTTCTTTCTCCCCACTGGGCTGCTAGGAAAAGGCCAAATGGCTCTGTCTAGTGGTATGAACTGATCACTTGTGGATAGCTTTTGAAATCAAGCTGAGGGCCACATGAAATTAGGCCAAGGGCCACATACAAGCCTAAGGCCACCATTGCCTATTCCTGGATGAGAAAGAGTCTTTGTTCTGCAGTTTCTAGATATTTCAGTCTCCCCTCTCAAAACTCAGACAGGGAAGGATAAGTGCAAGGAGGCAGCAGAAGGCCTGAGCTGCAGCTTGAGTCTTTAGATGAATTAATCCCAACTAATATATGACCTAACCAGATGTCACCTTTCTGCTTACCAGCCTCCCAACAGATCACAGAGCATGCTTTACTTTCAGCAAGGTTTGAATCAAAACCAACACCAAAGAACAAAACTGAGAAACAAGTTCCAGTGGATTTGATCACAGACAACTTGGCAAGAACTAAAAGCTGGCCCTGTGACCAACTCACCACCCATTATGTGGCAGCCTGTTTAGCTGCACAATCAAGCTGACATGTTATTTCCTCCCTATCTCCTCCCACTGTTAAAGACAGTGTAAGTTAATGAATCTGGGTCAAGAGCAGCCAGTGAATTTCATTGCTTTTGTAGGCTCCAAAAAGGTTATTCACTCCACCTAGTGTTTGCCTGGTGAAAGTCCAATATTTCTACTCTGTTATGTTCCATAATCCACCAAGAATAAATTTCAAGCAGAGAGTAAAAGAATACTTTGTTAAGATTATAATGGTGAAGGGAGAATAATCAGCCTACCCCTTGTGGAGAACATCCTATTACACAGAGACACGCTCAGACAGATGAGCAAATGGTATGTTTCCTGGTGGCAAAACAAAGACTCATTATTATCTGTGTCTGTCTCCCACTAGTACAGAAAACTGAAATAAAAAGAAGATATCATGGTCATATGGAAATGGTTTCAGATTAATTAATTAATTCACTCATAATGTGTCTGTAGGACGTTAAAGTCATTTTTATTTCTTCAAAAACGGTAGCCCTAGTGCTTGCTTGCCAAGGGGGCAAGGATGGAATCACACTCACACTCTCCAGCCTGACTCCATGCACACAAGTTATTCTGGGCCCTAAGTTGGTCAGAGAGGTCCAGCTCGCTTGCCCACTGGTATCAG
>CAOLHI010004254.1:0-127420 GCA_948474755.1 Ctenosaura bakeri
TCCGAGAGGAGAGCAGGGTCCAGGGTTCTGGATTTTATCGATTTATTAATTTCCATTTTCAATACAAAAAACACAAAAGTGTAACTGTCAGAAGGAGGGCATAAAATTTGTCAAGCAAAAAAAGAGAGGAGGAAAAAAGAACAGTTCAGACCATTTATAACCATTATCTAAGCTGCCAAGTTCTACAATAACTCTCAAAATAAAAGGCAGAGAGGTGTGGAAAGGGATAAAGAGGGACTAGAAGAGTGGAGGGCAGGGATAGGCAAGGGCAGTTTCAAGGTGGTGGATCCTCCATTTCCTCTCCTCCATGGAATGCTGGTCCATTAACAGGTGGCAGCTTTCTAGGCTGCAGTTCCTTCATCCCCACCACTCCCATCAGGCTTAGAAACAGCAGCCTCACCAAGATCAGTGAGTGGAGAGCCACGGGGAGGAAGCATGCTTTCTTTCTGTGGCTCATCCACATTGATGGGTTCACGCAGCACTGAAAACTTCCGGTCACCAAAAGCAGCACTCAGTTTGGCTTCAAAGAAGCGCTGCAGCACAATGATGGACTGGACATCCTCCTTGTCCTAAGGAGAAAAAAAAAGTGAAAAAGCAGTGAGCATCCAAAGGGGAGAGAGGCAGCTGGAATATCACTTGGTAACACTAGTCAGGTAGAGTGCAAGGAAGACAAGACAGTCTGTTCAATTCTTCTTGCCCCTACATAGCTGCTGTGCTGACTGATATTTGAAGTGAGGTGCGCAGCAAAAGAACCATCCCCTGCCAGCTTACAGTCTGTAGCCAAATGCATCCATACACAACCATTTGCTGACTTCTCCAGCCAGTTTAAGCCTCTACTCACCTCTGTAAGTGTATTAAATTGCCTGACCATCTTCCAGACATCATCTGCAAACTCATCAGGAGAAGCATAAGGTGGCGAGAGCTTCCGCTGCAGTTTGGCTCTGATCAAGGTCAAGTCAATTGTGTTCTGCCCCTCCTGGAATATAAAAAGAAGATAAACAAGGTTTGATAAAATGCTGTTAACCTCTCAAGCTCTCAAAAAGGGAAGGCTAGCTTTACATCACAAGACATCTGGGCAGCTTGTCTTGTAAATTTAATCAAACTAATTTGTAAAGGAGTTCCTATTCATGTGGGGGAAAGTCCATAACTGCAAAAGTGAACACACAGAATAAAAGACCAGTGCTTACGTTGACTGATAAAGCCCCAAACTAGATTCCTATCAGTAAAACCTGCTCTGGCATGGGACATGGAGAAAGGGAAATAAATACACTTGCCAGACAACTGTTAATTACAAGTATTGCTGGTGAGACACAGGAAATTCACTTTTTTTAACCAGCCCAAAGAAACTCACCGTAGCATTGGAAAGTCGATGAAGAGGCCTGCATGGCTCAAAACACAGTAACTCAAGGAGAACTCGTTCACATCTCTGTAGGAGACAGTATGGAAATAAAGTCAGTGGGCAAAGAACTGGCTCTGGCCTAGAATGTTGTCTCACATTGCTTTTCAACCAGCGACCACAAACCTAGTTTGAAGATAAGCAAGTAACGATTTCTCATTCTAGTCTGAAACAAATAAACAAAAAGCAGAAGTAATCTTATGTCGTATGACATCTGAGAAAGGGCTATACCTCAGGAAAGACACTTGAGAACAGGTTGGTTGGCAAAACCTTTTGTTCCTATTACTATTTTCAGTGCTTTGTGAGATGACACAGACATCTCATTTGATATCTAGATCACAAATGAATATTTTTCATGAGACAGACACTTAGTGCAGAATCAAGAAAGCAATTCACACACTCAATTACTAGTAGTATGTTTTCCTGTGTTACTTTTCTGAAATCTGAAAGTCAGTCAGTCAGTCAACCTTCAATGAAACCAGAAACAGGATTTTCCTGATATCAAAGTCCAATATACTCAAGTTATCTGATCTGGCAGACCAGAAGGGTTTTGTTTTGTTGTCCTTCACCATGCCCGTGATCAACACTGTATCTAGGATCAGTGACTGTAACTTTTTTCTTTGCTGACAGGCCAGTGTCTCACTACTCGCTGACCAGCATGTCTATGGACTACCATTTCAAACAGTATTGCCTATATGTAAGACATTGATTAAAATGCTATCAGCTGGAGTGGAAATAGGTACATACTGAAAGAATCCCAAAACTTCACTGGATCTGCCCAAAAAGTGTACCCATTACTTATATATCTAGTATATATAGTATATATATCATTTCCATTTCTTATGCATGCCATTAAGGAGGATTCTGTATACAACCTGACCCAACAATTCATATAATGTTCTGGAAAATATGCTGTAGTATCCTTCTTTTGTCTAGAACCCACTATGGCTTGCTCTTGTTCTTCCTTATTTTTAATTGTAGACCCCCTTTCCTGTACTTTGTTGTTGGTTGTTTTTAATAAGTTGTGGGAGGGTGCCAAAATAAACATACTTGTTACTCCTTTTATTTTATAGGCAGTCTGAACAGGGCTAAATCCTACTGATATTTCAACACTACAATAAACTAAGAGGCTTGCACCCACTGATGACTGTGACCCAAACCCTTTCTTCAACAACTAAGTGCTCAGAATGTATTACATCCTCAAATTCCAGTTTGCTGCCATCCACTTATCTCTCTTCTACTAAGCCAGTCTCCCTATCACCAGATGAAAGTTTCCTCCTCTGTAAACCTTCCAACAGCACTGCTCTTTGAAGAAAACTGAGCAGTTCTTCAGAACGGGTCAGCCACAATCAGAGGCTTTACCACAAGAAGTACAGGACAGAGTAATGGCCTGAAGTATCATTATTTTTGGTAAGTTCTAATAATCTCTCTCTCTTTTAGGCAAGAAGGGAAGAACAAGAAAGAGAAGAAACTAGAAAACAAAGAAGTAGAGATGCAAGGCTACCGATATTCCAGAAACACGAAGTCTTGCTGCGATGGCGGATGAAAAGAAACTGAGGAGGAAGGAGCTCAGTGGGTGTAAGTATGTACAATAGGCAAGAAGGGGTAGCCCCCCGCCCCGCTCTGGAAGATTTTCCGTTAAGGTATCTGTGCATGCATGAGAAAACCACTTGTGTGAGGCACAGAGACCACGACGGAGAACCAGAAATTACTGCATACCAGCACAAGCAAGTGCCTGCACCCCCTAAACCAGGGGTAGACAAAGTGCAGCCTGCAGGCCTCACATGGATCCCAGAGGTAATTTTTTTTCTCAAAAGGGGGTGTCCTCTAGGGGCTTTGGGTAGCATTTATGCCATGTTTCTTTTGTGGGGGGGGGCTGGGCCATTTTAGGCCCAAGGGAATCCTTTTTTAAAATCCAGAAGTAAATTGGAAATGACTTCTAATCAATTCCTTTTTCAAAAAAAAAAAAAAGGCTGGGGGTATCTGGAGACATTTCTGGAGGAAGAGCGAGCGCAGCCTTTCCAGGACTCCTACTCTCCCACAGCTGCCAACTCCTGCCCTAGCCAGTGGATACATACAAGACATATGTCAAAATTTCTCCCTTGTGCAAGTACATGTCACGTAGCTTTAGGGGAAAACCCACATAGTCCCATCTCCTTTGGGATACTAGTGATAGAAAATAGTTAGTTCTCAAGCCCTCAGATCATCTAGGTAATACATTCTACCAAGGAACTGGATGCTGAAGCAATCAACTTTGGGCACTAATTCCTCTTTGTCCCTTATGCTGCTCTTTAACAAGCCTGGCCAGTGCAGCATGAATCATCTAAGTTTCAATGGTCCATCTCTGCTCAGCTCATGCCATCCACCTTTTCAGCCAAAGAAAGCAATGCCTCCTTCTTCTCAGAGAGGACAAACAGACCAACCTTCTGGTCAGCATCTGAAAGAGTCTTTGGCTCTCCATCTATGAAGATTGGAGTCAGGTCACTTCCATCTTCTTCAATGGTTGTAACGGGATCCTCACACAATAGACATTTCCAATCCCGTCTGTTGAGGAAAATGTAGAGGTGTATGAAAACCCTGTGACAGGTGTGCCTTAGGGTCACCGTAAGTTGGAAAGGAGGCACACAACAACAACAAATGTGTGAATGCTTATTTAGTCTGTGCAGAATTGTGTATGGACTACCACCACTGTTATCTGCATTAAAGGCCAACTAATAATTCCAAGAAGATACTAACCAGAAGCATGTAAAAGGAGCATGAGAATTTTGATTAGCTGATAGGCACTGATTTCCTTTTAGCTGACTAATAATAGCAACACAAAATTTAAGAGTGAAGAACTAAACAGGCTACTCTTTTAACTTCTACAGTATCATTTATGGTCTTTGCAGATATTTAGCAAGGCTTTTGGTCTTGGAGGAAAGTACTGCTCGAAGACTTTCCATAATACATTTGTATCTTAATTAACTGTGTGTCTTGCATATGAGAAGTTGTTTGATGATTTCCCAATGAGATCAGTGTGCTGTGCTACACATTTTCCATGCCTTTAAACTCTGAGGAAAATCTCTACAAGTAGGAGATACATAGTCAACATCCTTCTAAGGGTCACTACCCACAACTTGCCACCATCTACTACTCAGCCTAAACAACAGTGGAAGGAAAAAAAACCTAAAGACATCCCCATTTATTTGGCATGGTTTATCATTCTAATCCTAATTCATTCCTGTCATTAACACCAATTCTCCTCCCAGAGAAGACACAGCAGAGACCTCGTGGGAGAAAGGTGTGTTCTTCTGTCAGATTGCAGGTAACAAGAGAAGCCTACCTAAACTAATTTGGGAAATGTGAAAGAGGGTCTCGCAATTTTACTGAGCAGCAACACCTGCCCTGGAAAGCAAACTAATTTGGGGAACCTGTCCTATGCAACAGAAAAGGGGAAGAATTATACATTTAACAAGCAGAAACTCCAGGGACCCTTCTTTTGCAATGGTGCAAAGATAACATTATTGAGCAAAGTCTCCCTAAGAGACCTGCATCTTCATAAAGCTTGCTGTTTGTGCCACCATCACAACCCCAGCCTTAATAGTCCTAATTTCCTTCCAGATAGGCTAAGAGGAACATGATTTTTAAAACTAAAACAAAAGCAAAGCTAAAACAGGGAGTTCATACCCAGGAATATCTTGAAGGGCAGGCAGGTGGCAATCCAGATGATAGCACTTCTTGCAGCCATCACACATGACCACAGCGCCAGCTTTCAGACAGATCCTGCAGCAAGCTGCTTCTTCTCCATTGGCTGTGCCATCATGGCTGTGAACAGACTGCATTTCCATAGCAGAGCTGGTGCTGCCACTGGGAGAAATGACCCGGGGGATTGAGGAGCCTTCTGGAAGAAGAGCATCCTGGGGCAGAATTGGCTTGGTGTCTTTAGCATCCAGACCAGAAGCTGGGTGTTCAATAGCTGCCTCCATCTGCTCCTCCTGGAGAAAGGAGGACAAGATGAATCAGAACAGATGCGAAACTGGAAAATGGGAAGAGAAAGCAGTTCAGCAAAGAGGAAAACAGCAAAAATACACCTGTTATTGTAAAGAAGCCTAACCGTATCCTTGAAATCCAACATAAATTAGCCCTGTTCTTTTCAGCACTAGAATTTTCCTGCAGTACCTTCACTTATCAAGTTTCTCTGGGGTTGGGAACCATATTGGAGCTACTTTTGGGGCCAGGCAAGTCCCACAAAGGGCTGCCCATTTCAATTTTCTTTGGGGGAGGTGGTCTTTTAATGAGCAAATGAGGTCTATTTTTCAATTTAGCCTCATCTGCTCATTCACTCACGGAACTAGTTTGAAAAAAGAAATGGGCTTTCCTTCTTCCAAGCCCCTCCCAACCCCTATACATAAGTGTGGTGATAGAAAAGCTGCCCCTCCTCATGGAGATACAAGATGCTTCCATCTCCCATCCTCTCTCTGACCAAGGTCATTTGCCTTTTTCCACTTTGTGGCATGAACAATCTCTTTCCTGCAACTAGGTACCTATTTGAATAATGGGAAAACAGGAAGCAAGGATGGATGATAAGGAGCAGTACAAGACAAGACAAAGTCTCCCGAGCAAGCAGGTAGGCAGGAGAAGTGTCTGCTTTCTCTGCGTCCTTGCTGAGAAGGGTTCTTCCATTTTCCTACTGCTGTCCTGGGGTGGGAAGAGAACTCCAGCCAGCTTCTATGGTGGCAGCAAACTGCTCAGTCAAGAGACAGCGCTGCTAGTATTTGTAAGTGACTTCACTCTTCAAGGTGCTAGAGAACTGTGTGCAGCCTGAAGGCTATGCTCTCCAAGTCTTATCTTTCCCTAGCCCCAATACCATTCTCATGTTATTGGTCAATTTTTCTGATAGTGGTTCACTGTATTCTGTTTAGTAAAGAATGAAATGTGAACAATCTCCCTAAGGGCAACCTACAATAAATTATGCTGCAGTAGCATTCTTCCCCTGCCCCCTCAAAAAATTCAATGGAAGTACCAAGGCCCCACACCTCTTCAGTCTTTGGTTAGTGACTTCAACTATCATATGCTATATCTTACTCCAAAATTAATCTGTGAAGAATTATCAATGTTTCAGCACACACTATTACAAGTTCTCCAACACCATGATTGATGTGTGGGTTTATTTTTGCAAGTATAAATAAAATCACAGTAACTATCCAGCTCCTTTCACTGACTAGCCAATGAAGGTTCAGAGAACAAGGCTGTTCCTTTCAGAACCCCAAGCCTTTCAGCTACAATGCAGTAGATTGTTATTCCTCTTTAGGCCTTCTCAAAGGCTGCCTCTTTTTGGTTCCTCCCTGAATTGTCCCCACTGGCAGCAATTGTAAGAATGCCCCCCGCCCAAAATCAGCTGTACATGAATAAAACACATGGTACTCCTCCTTCAGCAATGCTGATGCTGGTTTCACAAGGCATGTTAAAACCTGACACTCCAGTAACCTGTCCCGTGGATGTTTCATGACTAGACAGATCACTCGCTTGACTCACCCTGCAGACAGCATTCTCTGAATTCAACTTTAAGCAGCCTTCACTTGCTAACTCATGTCTAAGAAATTCTCACACAGGCAATACTGACCTTCACTGCTAATCCTCCTTGCTGGGCAGCTTGTTGGCCTCCCTGTTCAATCACATAGATATTGTAATCTTCTGTGGTAGGGCGCTGCATGACTTTGAAAATAGGTGGCTGATTGTCTGATGTCAGGTCCACATCCAGCCGCTCCAGACTGACACGGGGCACTTTGCGGAGAGTGCCATCTCCATCTTGGCCACGGGGCCTGAGATGTAATCAGAGATGACACCCATGAAAAGACAGAGCTCCTACTACATGAGGCTTCTCTTTGTAACATAGTAATAAACATTAAGTTCCAAGTTTTCTCAGTTTTTAAGCTGAAAGGCTTGACTACCAAAAGCTGAAGGATTGCAGGTCTGGGATAAATTAGGAACATCTGAGGAGAGAAGCCTGCTGCTAACAACAATGAACATACTTAAGGCCTGTTCCTAAACACCTATTCTGACAGAGAAACTGCATCCAAGACCACTCCATGTGATCGTTATAGCGCATGAAGGGGGTCTTGGTCGAGCTCCAGGTGAGCCTTTCACCTGACAGCATGTCTCCTCACAATCAGATATAAGCAAAGCAATAAGAACATTTGACTGCCAGCTTCACTTTCTATGATTTTGTATTTGAATGTGGCAGGGATGAGTGGAATCAAGTTTTCATTTTTGATCAGTGGAGCAATTTATCCATTTTAAAATAGATCATCCCTTGCTAGCAGAGGGTCTTTCTGGATCATTTATAGTACAGAAAAAAAGGTGATTATCTATACTTTAGATTAACTTCTTTCTACAAAGTAAAGACAGTTTTATAGTGGGAACAGCTCTATTTTTAACTAAAAGAAGTTAGGCAAAGGAGGCATTCTCTATACTTACTAACTATACTATACTCACTAATAAGCACTTAATGCTGAAAGTAGCTTTTGTTAAGCTATTTCCACATGTAGAGTTCAGACTGAAAGAAGAGCAGCTTTTTTAATACTCTCAGAATTATGACTGCAATGACTGTTCTCTGTAGATGGTGTACATTTTTGATCACCAGGCATTCTCCGTACTAAGTTAAAATGCAGCAGCACACTGCACCAAACAATGTAGCTCTGGCATATTCAACAGCGCCCAAAGGTCAACTATTCAGTGTTACATCTTGCTCTAAAAACCTCTTTATATTGCAGCACTACTCTCCATACCTTAAGCTCACTTTCCATTGAAACGAACAGGTTCTCAAGATAGCTAATTCTGTGTTTTAATCTAGAGGCCATGTGTGTGCAGAAGACAGAACACAGGGGCTTGAAAGTAACACTAAGCAAGCATAGAGATATACCACAAAATTGAACCCAAACACCCCAGGAAGCCATGGCACAGCAGAAGAGAAAAAAACCTTACCTCTTTGTTCCAGATACTTCACCAGAGTATGATCCTTCTGTTATTGCAAGGAGAAATAAGTGTCAAGAAAACAACAGTTGCCCGCATTGTCATCCACAACACTTCTGCAAATCTGTTGTAATGTCTGCCAAGGCTCCTTACCCAAAACTAAATCCAGTACTTCTTCCAAATCACAAACAAGTGAAAGGAACATCTAATAGCAAGCTTTATCTGCCCTAAACTCTAAATCCCATTGCACACCCCTGCTTTTCCCTTTCATGTTGCTTACCTACACCAAAGCCATCACCGATGTCCATTGGCTGCAAGAGAATAGAACCAAGTCAAAACAGATCCATACAAACACATGCTACTTCCAAACCATTGTATTTCAACATGTATTTATTTGCCATGGGATATGTATAACACAGCAGCCCTTACTGCAGGGTTCCAGCTTAACAGATATCTTTCCCTTGAGAGAATCAGTATGTTTTTCATGCACCTCATGCATTTAGAGACCCTGAGTTCTGCTCACCTGTCCAGCAGAAGAGGCACTGGCATCATTGATATAGCAGTCAGGGATGGCCTGCCGCTGGCTGTTGGAAGGCAGCACAGGTTGCAGCAGAGCTCCCTTATTCATTATGCTTGTCTGCAGAGACATCTGTTGCACACCCTACATAGAAAAGGTGACCAGGAAGCCTGTAACTGCCCTGTTAGACCCTCCACCACTGTGCCAAGCATTCCCAGAAAGCGGATAGACCAACCAGCAGAGGTAGCCGATTCCATAAAGCCAAGTAAACATGCATAATTGTGCAAAGAGCCAGTACCTGAGAAGGTGGAACAGAGCCCTGCCTAACTGCCACTCCACCAGAAGCCGCATTGGCCCGCTGTTGGGTGGGCTGAGCATTGGAGGTCACTGGCAAACCGCTTCGCTCCGTGACTATTTGACCTATCAGGAGAAAGGAAAAAAAAATTTTTGTTTCTGTGCTCAGGAACAGAATGCGAAAATTCACCATGCAAAGGTAAGCCCAGAACAATGATCCACACAGCCATCATATCCAAGTGCTATCATTCGCGGGTTTAACCTTCATGAACTTGTTTATTCATGAGGCATGCGCATACCTTCCTTCTCTGCGCCCCAGCAAAAGGCAAAGGAGTGTGAGGAAGAGCACTGTGCCAGAAAGCAGGCACAAGTGTGCCGCCCCATTCCCTTGTGTGACAGAGTTCTTGGTGGGGAGGTTGCAATCTGAATTGAGAAGTCAGCCTGGCATTAGGTTGCTAAGCAACCAGAATAGCATCTCAAGAGAGAAACTTGGCCCAGTAGTGTGTGGGAGAGGCTTGTGGCTGAACGAAAAGGTTGTATAAAACCAGGTAACTTTGCATATTCACTCCTTCAGTGAGAACCTCGCAAGGACTTAGGGAGTAAAAGTCCCTCAGTCAGCCAGAGAGTGTGGCTGTGCTGGGAGATTTAATCAGTGGAAGTCTAGTGAGAAGCAGAAGAGTAACTGAACCCTAATAGACTCTCGTCAGAGTGTGTGACCTAGATTGGCGGTTGAGCCTTTAGTGGGAATTTAGCCAAAGGGCTGTTATACAATAATTGTGCTTTATATGAAAGCCTAAAGCAAGCACATCTTGATATACATTTTAAGTCTGAAATGCTACTTTATTCTTATTGTTATCTTAAACTGTAATAATCATTATTTTTGTAAATACTGACTTGGCTGGGCTGTATAGAGTATACAAAGTAACAATGAACACACACTACCCTAAAACTATTAAGGGGTTCTAAATAAACAGTGAAAACCCTCACTCTTTTATACAAAAGTGGTGTTATAAGGGGGAAGGCACGGTAAAGACAGGGTGCCTTCTCAGATTTGGAATGGTCACACCAAAGTGGAAGAAGTTAAGGGCCTATCGCACTTTCCTTTTTGCCCTGGCAAGTGAGTCTTCCTTCTTCACGCCTGGACAAAAGGCAAAGGAATGGAGGGGGCGCACACATGCCTCCCTCTTCCATTCCCTTACCTTTTGTCTCGGCATGGAAAAGGAAGGCATGCATGCCAGGGAAAAGGCAAGGGAGTGGGAGGGGAGAGCCCCAGAAGGGAATATGAAGGGGGGCGTGGGGAAAATTATTCATAGTTTTTGCCCTTTTGCAACAACACACCCCAAACCCCTGTGAAAGTGGAGGGGCCACTGTACTGAATGTCAAAGAAGTGGCTGAAGTTCCTAGGTCTCATGAAATTCAAGCCTCTAACAGTGGGGCAGAGGGTTTATCCTGAAGCGTATCTTTGCATTATCCATTTCAGGCAACCAAACTCCTTACTTTACACAGTTACCTCTTCCTTCTTTATAGCATGCAGACTTTTTAGTTACAGTCATGTACTCTTTTCCTGTGTGCCATGCCAACAATAACACACCTGGATCAGTGCACTGTGCTATTTGGTCCATTTGGGAGAACGGTGAAAGAACTAAGAGAGAAAGTTTGGCCTTCTTGGGTCACAGTAATTCATGCATAAATATAGTGACCACACGAATCTTGAGCATGGGAAATTTTGCTCATTTCTCTTGAGAACGAAATCGCTAATCTGTGTTACTTTTAGTCCTACACCAGCATCCCCTTTAAGCTTCAAACAGGGAATTTGTTTCTATTTTCTTATATTTATATTACTGCCTTTCTTCCACATTAATTTCCCAAGCAGTCTGCCACACATGCACTAACCAGAACAAAGCCTATTTCACTTCATCCAGGTTTTGGCATGATGTATTTTCAGAACACTTACAGTATAATAGCCAAATTAAACGGGGAAATGACTTCTTAATTACTGTCATCTATCTGCATATACAACTGTATCAATATTATGTAATATAATTCATGTACTCCAGATGAGTTGCAGCCCAACCAGAACAGTCCAAATTAAAGACTTCATCTCCTTTGCCAAAGCATGACCGCCCTGAAAACCAAGTATACCACTTCTCTCACCAAATGTCTCAGCACTCTTGGTCCAGGCATTTAAGTCCCACTGGAATTTCATATCTCCATGGGGCTCCACAGGATCAACAATCATTTTCAGAGCTCTGTGCAGCTGAAAATATATCTAGAGCAAAAGGGTGAGAGAAGAGCAAAGAGCTCAATTACATCTGGAAGAACTGATTAAAAACTCTCATTTCCATCAATATGCTGAAGTTATAGCTAGTGAACCATCTTATTTCTCTGCTGCCCCTGGGCATCCAACAGAAACAGTGATTTTGCCTGGCTTCTAAAAGCTGAAGAAAGGGCCCTATCTCTCTGCAAAAGAAACACACAGCCACAGCAAGTCTGCACTGTTTCAGATCAGGTGAGTGCAGCCCACTTCTTGGTGACTACATGAAGGGAAGTATGTAGACATACCTTATGTTTAATTCATACTAGGTCTAAATGATTTAACACTGGTCCCTGAACTTTCAGTGAGCACGAAAGGTTGAGGTGTGTTAAGTGACCTGGTAGCTCACAACACCACACCACACAGTCTCTTTCAAGATAAAGCCAGGGCAGTTCACTGGGGGATTCCTGTACTGAAAGGGGGTTAGAATCATAGAAATGTAGAGTTGGAAGAGACCACGCAGGCCATCCAGTCCAACCCCCTGCCATGCAGGAACACCCTCAAAGCACTCCCGACAGATGGCCATCAAGCCTCTGCTTAAAAACCTCCAAGGAAGGAGACTCCGCTACACTCCAAGGCAGCACATTCCACTGCCGGACAGCCCTGACTGTCAGGAAGTTCTTCCTGAGGTTCAGGTGGAATCTCCTTTCCTGCAGCTTGAATCCATTGCTCCTTGTCCTGGTCTCTGGAGCAGCAGAAAACAAGCACTCTCCTTCCTCTACATGGCATCTCTTCAAATATTTAAACATAGCTATCACGTCCCCTCTTAACCTTCTCTTCTGCAGACTAAACATACCCAGCTCTCTAAGTCTATCCTCATAGGGCATGGCTTCCAGGCCTCTCACCATTTTGGTCGCCCTCCTCTGGACTTGCTCCAGCTTGTCAATATCCTTCTTGAATTGGGGTGCCCAGAACTGGACACAGTATTCAAGATGAGGTCTAACCAAAGCAGAGTAGAGTGGTACCAGTACCTCCCTCAATCTAGACACCATACTCCTATTGATGCAGCCGAGAATGCATCAGGTTGGAGTAGCTGGCCCCTCAGATCCCTTCCAATTCTATGTTTCCACTCATGGGAATAAAACAAGGCTTACCAGCTTCTTTGAAAGCAGCAAGGCGGTGTTGTTGTCACTCTCCAGAGCCCAGTTTGCAAAGCGTAGGATATGCTCCTGATGGCGTTGGAGCTTTGTCATTGCCCAGTGCTGTCTCTCCAGCTTCTCCTGTTGACTTTCAGTGACTTTCTGAAAAAGGGAAGCAGAAAATATACTCAACTTTTAAGGAAGCAAAGTCCTTTCTTCTCCACAAGTTAGTGCCACACTGTGATGTTGCCCAGTCATACTACACATGGTAGTGGCACTGGTATTGATCCTTCACTTGTTCCTATGGAAAACAGACTATAGGCAATATTGACCTAGACATGCACTTGCAACCTAAGCGAGGCAAAGTGAGGGGATAAAACCTCTCAAAAGTAATGTCAGGTATTAAGAACCAAATACAGTTCTTCTTTTAAAAAAGCAGAACTGTATATCCCTTAATTTGAGAACAGCTACAGGCATGAAATTAATCTGAAAGTTTCCAGTCTTTATACAGAATAAGCAGATAGTTCTACCCCTTTACTCCCAGCAACCCATTCCTAGATTTCATGATGCACTTACCCACAGCCAAACCTGCCATCTGAAATCTCACCTGTGCATCATTGACCAGCACCCTGGCCCTCTTATTAAGCTCCTTCATGATTTGCAGGATGGACATCTTTACATCCACTTGCACTCGCTTCTGCACGTCTGCCACCTGTCGAATCCTTTTAAAGCAGTAGCACAAAGATTTCTTAAACAAGCTGTGATCTGTTATATAGTATACATTGGCATTATAGCTAAAGACACCAGCAACAAGTCCAAAGCGTTCCTCCCATAAAGTAAGTAATGTAATATGAGTACCGCAAAAGAGTGTGTGACTTGTTTCTGGCTCACTGCTCAGACTAGAAAGGAGTGAAGCCAGTCTTTCTTAAAGAGGTCATCAAACAACAATATTCAGTCTTTCCTCTTCTCTAAAAGAACTCAGGTGATCATGTGTTGTTGTTTTCTCTCTTTTATCCTGAAGGTCACCATGCAAAGCCAGCAAACCCAAAAGACAGTGGCTAGCCTCTCATGTCTGAAGGCCTCAAAGTTGCAGGCATCAGGCTAAGTGAAACACTGCACTGCATCATACTATATGGTTATCCATGGGCTACTGTGCGGATGAAGAAAGCCAGGCATCAAAGGTTATGGCCTAGGCAACCAGTGACATTCCGATCAATAATGCACAACAACTATCTCCTGGAACAGGAAGAGGGGGGAACTATCCAAACCACAGGCCACATGTAGCTCCAGGAGATCCCATGTGGCCCATGACACTCCTTTAACCCCCAACCCAGTTTTTTGGTCAAAAAGTTACAGATCCTCCCAAATGTGTTAAAATACTGTTCAGAGAGCATACCCCAAAACAGCAAAGAACCCCCTAAATGATATGGAATGACAAGATGTCACTTCCAGTTTTCCAAAAATAGTGGCTGCAATAGCCCACTCTGGTCTTTCTAGAGGAACTGAAAACCAGCTGTTGTGACCCTCCAGGCTCCAAATGTGCCAACCCTTTATGAGGACTTTTATCACTCAGAGTGTGGTAAAGCCATTAGTGCCAATAATGCCAATACAATTCTGTTATCTCTTTTGCTTTTCTAACCTTCAGGAGTCTATGAACCAAAGCAACTTCAGATTGTATAAAGAAAAGTGTGGGCCTTTCTCCACTGCACTAACAAAGCTTACTAGCACTAGCTGCCATCCCCAGTCATCAGGCTTACAGAGCAAGCGGCACTTACGAGTTACGGACTTCCTTGGTTGACTTCTGAAGATTGGCATTTTTATCTCCCAAGCGCTTGACCAATGAGGCTAGCATCTTGCGCTGGTTCTTGACTGCATCCTCCAAGAACTGATACCTGCAGAAACAGATGTCATCAATCATCTAATGCCAGTGCTTTTAAAGAAGTGTGGTATATATTCTGCCAAAAGCATGCTAACATTTTTATTTTGTCAAGCTACTTTGCATGAATTAGGAAGGAGGGAGTACTGATGGATGCAGGATTTGTACTCGGCATTGACCACACATGGGGATCTGCTAGATCAGAGTTGTCCTACTGTAATTACCAGTCCATTTTAATGGGGGGAGACATTAGAAAACAAAACAAAACAAAAGCCTAACACCGTATTATCATGGGTGGAGACTGGCTCCCTTTGCTCAGATTTAAATTGCCATGGACCACATACTGAGCAGTTGACAGAACCAGAAAGCAGGAAGTTTCTCCATTTAATCTTTTAGTTTCTTTTTGCCACAATTCTCTCACACTGAATCTTTTCTCTCTTTCCCCACCTAGTAAACTGCTGGAAAAGTGATAGATTGCTAGGGATCTCAACAGATCACCTCAATAAGTCCTCTGAAATTAAACCAAGCGCCACATGGCATCAGGTTACGATCTGCAGCCTGCCTACTTCAGCTATACTTGTTTCCTTGTAAGTGTATCCCACTACGAGGCGTGGGATGAAGAAGGAACCTTAAAAGCCAAAAACACATAATACAAGGCAAGGAATTCTGATCTATGGAAGCATCCAACACCATTATTTCACATTAATAAGCCTATGTTTATACAGCCAGGAGAGCTTACTGGTGATCTTTGTGCGCATTCAGCTGGCAATCCCGGCAGGTTAGAGTGTCACACGTATCACAAAATAGCACCAGTTCCTCATGCTTGTGGACAGAGCAGAAGACAGTCTTCTCTCTCTCTCGAGTCTTGGAGGAGCCTATAAAAAAAAGAGAGGACAATCTGTTGGTCCTACAAAAGTAGTTCCTTTATGCATAAACTGGTGCAGCACAAGTGAAGAGAAAAAGACAACCACTACACATATGAAAATTAACTCATTTAAATCAAGGGCAGGCAAGATGGTGACCTCCAGATGCTGTAGACTACAACTACCATCAACCTCAGCCAGAATGATCAATAGCAGACATGACAGGGGTACAGCCCAAAATATCTGGAAGCTCCTGTCTGCCTATACTTAGATCAAGAGTGATAGGGTTCAAGTAGCTTCACTTATTTTTTCCCCCCTCAGTCCTGCTGGTGGCCTGACAAACTTCTGAACTGCATAGGATACTTCCTGTCTACTTCTTCTACCGTTTTGTCCCCCACTCTTTTTCCTTAGATAAAACCTAAATTTCCATCCACACATCTAAACATCTGTAAAGAAAAGTATCTACAGCTCACCAGCCCTACTCAATACATAGCTGCCTACCTGTGGACCTGACAGTGTGGTCCTTAGTGTACTTCACTCTCTGATGAGCCTCCACACATGTCTCGCAAAGGGGTTCTTGGCACTCCACACAGAAGCTTGTGGCTGGGGCATTATCTTCACAGCTGGTGCAACACTGATGAGAAAGGTTCACTGGTTAATAACAAATCTCCCTACCTCGGTTCTATAGATGGAACCCAGAAACCAAGCAAAGAAGCATTAGAATGAAAAGCTCTCCAGAGCGTAGCCCAGTTACCTGGTTGGCATCTCTAGCATCTCCAAGATTCTCTGTGCCATTATCTTTCAGAAAGTAGTTCTCCATTATATCTTTCAGGTAACATTGGTGCTTGCACACTGGACAGTCAACCACTGTAAAAAGCAGATTATGGAAAACATCAGGCAAACACAAGAGCAAAGGGCAGAAGCTGCTTCTTTTACCAAACCGCAACTGGCTGTTGGCTTTATTTAGGGATCTATTACAAGATAAGGCAATCTTGCAGATGTGCTGTAACACAACAGTCAGTGCTCCTCAACTACTACTTAAGACTGGTCTGCCTTTCCTAGCAATGAGTCATTGTTTCTTTCCACCTTTTCATAAATGAACAGGTATACCTGTGTTATCCTTGGCAGCATAGGACAAGTTGGCATACTCCATTAGCTTGTTTAAGAGCACAGCTACCATTTGATTTCTTATACAGTCAAATTCCAACCTTCTTTACTGAACTATGAAGCCACACAAAAAAGAATGTGTTCACTAGTTCTTCTCTTTCTTCCCATCTCCCTTTTCTTTTCTGTCATGTTCTTCCGATTGCAAGCACAGCACTCACATGCAGATTTACGGACTGTTTTGAAAAGCTAGCACCAGCCACGATATTGGAAGCAGACAGATAATCTGTAAAAGCAAATTATACAAGATAGGGTATATACTTCTAGTTGGTTTTGATCCATCATCCAAGTAACATACCCTCCAGGAACCATCACAAAGAAAACAACGCTAATTTGATTACTATTTATAGATCTGATCTGAACATTTTTTTCCTTGAAGCTACTCTATGAACTCTTAAAACTACAGTTTAACATTATCTCCATATGCAATGAAAAGCATTCACTTGGGTGATTTTTAAACATTTACACAGAAGTCTATCTACAGATATTATTTTCCAGTTTTAAATGAAACTTTACATACACTGACATTCTCTCTGATTAACTTCAAAGAACACATCCACTATTAGAATTTCCTGAAGTTAATTAGTACAGCTAGTGTTCTAGAGAGAACATTCACTCACCAAGCCATTTATATCCTTAAGGAATGGCAGAAATATGCCAACAGCAAAGGGAAGTGGACTGGGTATGTGAGGGGGTGGGAGTATTCAGATAATGTCCTTAGTGATATCTATACAGAGGGAGCCAACTATGGTCCTCTAGATGATGCTGGACCGCAACTCCCAAGAAACCTAGCAAACACACAGTCATCGTGGAAGCTGCAGTCCAACAGCATCTCAAGTGCAACAGCCCCCCAACTCCACCCAACACCTAACAGCAATTCACTTGAGGAAGAAGCAAGTCTTGCTTTCAGTTTCCAAGGCATCTCTGAACCACAAGCATCTCATTTTAAATGGGTTTAAGTTTTGTAGATTAGCATGCCTATAGATAATGCCCACCCATTTATACCATTCATTCTACTAAATATTTCAGGAAGCCTGTTCCAACTGCTCAGGAAAGAACAAGACTAGAGTTGCCATCAAAAGATAAGAGTTAAAGTTAGTGTTACAAACTTGACCAGCAGCAGTTAGCCTTCTCTTTTAATATGCTATCACTAAGAATGCCTTATGGTTGGGTGGGGAGCTAAAGCTTGAAAACCATACAGTTTCCAGATTACTTCTGTAAAATGCCCAAGGGAAGAAATCTCAAGGAGGTGTAAACAAGCTTGTGCTGTACTTTCTAATCTCCCAAAAAGACTTTTTTTGAACATGACATGTTATAGAATCCAGGAAAGCTCTCAGGCTGCTTATTTTACAGTACTATACTTATTTAGAAGACCCACTAGGTTTGCAGAGGCTTCCTGTCTGCAAGCAGAACCACAGTCTGTTACCCTTCCAAGGTTAGATTCCTCCACTGCCACAAGGGAGAGGATAATCCCACAAAATTCGCTGGGATCACTAATACTAGAAAATAAACTGTAAGAAGATAATACAACATTTTCAATATACTTACAGACTACTGCTACATTCACAGAAGACTTCTATTCCTACACAAAGCACAGATACAGATTGTTGTTGTTAACTGCCATCAAGTCGACTTCGACTTGTGGTGTCCCTATGAATAAGAGATCTCCAAATCACCCTATCATCAACAGCCCTGTTAAGTCTAACAAACTTAGGGGCATGGCATCCGTAATTGAGTTCATCCATCTGCAATGTGATCTCTTCCTCTTTCTCTACTGCATTCTTCCTCACCTGGCATTACTATCTTTTCTAATGAGTCATGCCTTCTCGTGATGTATCCAAAGTACAACAATCTCAGTTTAGTTCTATTGGCTTCTAGGAAGAATTGAGGCTTGATTTGCTTTAAGAAACAGACGCATCAAGCTTTAAAAGTCCAGGTATCAACTGCCATGAATCTCACACTCAGCTGTCTCTTTCTTAAGACAGCAGTATTTACACTTCTTCTTAAGAACCAGGCTTCTCCCTCTCCCTTTACCTAAAGGAAGTTATGTGGCAGCTTCTAGAAGCTAGAGAGAAGGGGGGAAATCCACTGCAAGGTAGTCATTATTCAGTTTTCCCTCAGAAGGAGAAGCAACTGTGCTGTCCAAGACCCCATGCTTGGAAGTGGAATCTATCATAACATAACACTTATAACACTGAGAAACATTTCAAAGCTTTCTTTTGCTTTTACTGTTTATCTTGAGCATCCAGTTTCCATCATTGTAATCTTCAGGCTTTACTACTCTTTCCTATGTGGCTTTATTTCTTCCTGAAAGCTCTTTGATGATGACCTGATCTGACTGGACTTCCCAGATTAAGACACCTTCTGGTCATAAATCTTCAGGTCTTGACACAGACTGTTATAACTGCCCCTGGACTTTAAGAAAAGGGAAGGACATTTTCAATTTTTCCCCTAACATTTTTTTTATTTTAAATCCATTTTCTTTTCCCTTACTTCACTTAGTTCTGAAGACTAAAGTACAAGACCAAAAAAAAAACAACACAGCACTGCGAAACAATGGCCCTGAGCCAGCCATGACATCATTCCTCCAGCAAGACAGCAGAGGCCGTATTTGAATGAAGTAGGCTTTGCAGAATGGGAAGAATTCTTCCACTGGACATATTGCATGTATTTCTTATCTCAAACACATGTAGTACGGCTAGACAGAGTCCATATATATATTCTTGAGTATCACTGTACATAGTAGTAAAAACCAATTTTACTACAGGCTGACAAGTGGTATTATTTCCATAGCTCAAAGTCCTGCAAAGAAAACACACAATGGGTTGTCAGCCATCAGTGTACGCAAATTCAGAGACTACAACACAAGAGTCAACTAGTTAGTGCAAGATTAAATCCAAAAATTTTTAATCTGAAAAAGGGCATACACAAAATTATTGTAAGAATAAACCATGTAAGAAGCCAGCTGTGGCAATGAAATTGTTAACCCAGGAGTGCTGTAAAATCCTACCCTCCACCTTGCACACAGCTTTGCCAAATAAGAATGGTGCTACTTCAGCTTTACTACAGCTAGTTATATTCCTCCATAGACAGGCATACAACATTTTACTGTAGCAAACTCAGCTAAGTGGTTCACAAACTTCTACAAATGCAGTTTTCCCCCTCAAATGAATAACAGGAGACTTAATGCGTGGAAGTTAAGTTGCAGTCACTACCCCCCTAACCAGCTTTCTAGTTTAATTGTTTCTGGATTTTTTTCCTTTGTTTAAACTGCTGCCAATGGAAGCCCACTCTAGAGTCTTTTCTGCAGTGTTTATAGTAGTTGAAGGAAGTTTTAAAGCCTGCCAAAGATATCCCTCCCCCTGTCTTCTGCTAAATCCTCAATCCTGTCCTCATTTGCTTTACAAAGCAAAGGTATGGGTAAAGATGGCGGGGATCTTATCTCCTCTCTCCACAGCTTTCAGCCATCATCAATCTTTACATCCTGAAAAGAACACCAATTTGCCCTTGAGCCATTTGTAGAAGGGGGAAAAGGCAGACAGAAAAGGAAGCTTATGTACTATTCCTAAAAAGAATGCTTAGTATTAATGCTGTTTTCTCTTAGATCGAATGTATGCATTTTACAGGGATAAAAAGAACTACTTATCTGTTTTTAAAAAATAGAACCTGGTCATAAAAGCAAGTAAAACATATCTAATCCTCCAGTATAAAAGACCAAATTTATTTTCCCACCTATGCAGTCATTTCTCAGACTGGCAGGCACAAGAGTCAGGTCCTTCACAGTAGTGGTCATAAGTTCTTCATGCTAAGTTAGTCTGCTCTGAATTTCTCAGTAGGTTTTAGGGTATGATCTCACCTATATAGATCTGCTTTAAGCACTGCTGTAATTGGTTTTAAAGTTATTACTCAATTAAAGTATCATTTTATTATCTATGTTATACAAGCTGTTTTATGAAGACAATGTTTTTGAAAGGTGACCTTAAACACCCATGCAACCAAAAAGCGGTAAACACTATGTTCATTGTAATGAATGCCATCCCACCCTTTCTAGAGACTGAAGTTGGTTCTGCTTTATGAGCAGAGTAGGACATCACTTCAGTTCTATGGCAAAGGATAGCATTGTTGAATGCTGCCATTTGGGGGAAAAAATCTTAATTAAAATTTATTACTTCTGCTTCTTTTGCTCTTTTTTTCTCCTGATGTGCTAACCTTCTATTTGCATGGGCTTACTCACATAGAAGGATCATTCAGAAACGGAACACCCTCTACAAGCTAAATTGGTACAGTCCATTCTACTACATATCTACCTCCTGAGACTGCCACCACAATTCATTGCAGACCTAATTGTCTGACCTTGCTAGACAGGTTAGAAGCAGAAAGACTGACCATCTTAGGTAACTCAGTACATGGGGATTTGATTCTATCTACCTGAACACCAAAGTCCTCTACATATTTCATCACATTTGCTGTAACACCACATTTTCTGCTGTAAACTTAAAATCTGTAATTCAAAATTACAATTAGAAAGGACTAAGACTGTTCTGCCCAAGATCAACCACCTAGTAAGTCTGTGGTAGAATTAAAACTTAAGCAGATTTAAAACCAGTTCTTAGCCCAGTATTAGCCACTATGCTGGGGTGAGAACATACAATCCTCCAAGTGCTGTTAGAATGGAAATCTAGGTTGAGCCAGATGTGAGCTGTGGTTCTCCAAAACACCCGGATCATAAAGCATATCATTTCTACTTGCCCTGCATTTTATGACTGCAATAAAACCAGTAACTTGTACAACTCTGCAAATTCCAGCAAATTAGATAGCATTGCGAACACAAACCTTACACCTTATTCATGTAAATTATCCCAAGGAGCCTAGTCTAACTCTCAGAAATCTCCCGTTCATAGGAATCCCATTCAACCATTACTTTTTTACACTGCTTGTTCTTTTGCAGTGAATTTAAACTCTGTATTTCGGTTTTCTGCCACGAGGTTCTGTACCTCAAAGGAAAAACAGCAGTATGTGCATCTATGTGAGAAAGTGTGTGGGGATTGCCATCTGTCATTATCACTTACTTTGGTTCCCTACCAGTAGCAGGACACAGCAAGGACCTCCTAGCCTTGATTTAAATTATCCCCAGAAGAGCTCCACTGTGAGTGACATACATTGAACTATGACAGGGAAGTGCTGCAACTGAGTGCATCCTGAAAGGGATCTACCTCAATAGCTAACCTATCTTTCGCAGCCATTTCCCTGCAACAGCTTTCCAAGCAAACAAAACCTTCACTGCTAAGTGGGAACAGACTAATTAACAGCAGAAAAAGAAATATTAGAAATGCTGGAGAGCATGCTGAGAATCATCTGTGGGCAGAGAATATAGGGATCTGTAACTCTCTGCCTCTACCTTTAAAAACTGCTTTTTAAACAACTTGGACTTGGTTGTCTTATTACTTCTAGGTTTGCACTTATATCCATGCATTCAGCATTCAAATGCAAACACAGAAATAACAGAAACTCAAGTTACTTCTCTTTGCAAAATATTTCTGAAACAAATACAGTTTTGAAGAGAACAAGATCTAAAGAAGAAATAAGATTTGGAAAAGTAGAGGCCAGGTGTATGTATGTATACATGAATGATGTATTTGATGTAGATATATAGAAAAACATGAGCCAGCATGATGTAGTGGTCTGAGTGTTGGATTAGAACTTTGGAGACTAGGGTTTGAATCTGTGCTCAGCTATAGAAATCCACTGGGTAATCTTGTGCAAGTCACACTCTCAGCCTCAGAGAAAGGCAAAGGCAAACACCCTCTGAACAAATCTTGCCAAGAAAATCCTGTGATCAGTTTTCTTTTGGATTGCCATTAAGTCAGAAATGATTTGAAGGCACACAACAAATAATACAATGTTTGTTTTGTTGTGCTCTCTTTTTTTGTTTCTGTTGTTGCATTTAGTTCCATTTTGTTTGAAACCCGATGGTGCTTATTGTTTGTCAGATTAGTGTAAAATGATTTAATTTTAAAAAATGGTTTTCAAAGTCGAGTGACAGGAGTTCATTCCCTGCTGCTTCAAGCACAAACTAATGGCAGCTAAACAATTAAGGAAACTACACCGTTAACAAGAGTGGATTAGGAGCAAGCAGCACTTATGCATTCCTGGGAAGGAGGGGGCAGGGCATCCAAACCATTGGCATCCTGGGAAATTGTTAAAATGGAGCTCTCCGTCTTGCATGCAATATTAAGAGGCCTACAGCTCTGCAGAAAACAGGCTTACAACCACCAGAACATTCTCACTTTTAAAGGGAATACTCCCCTCACAAACAGAGTATTTATAAATAACCTCCAGAAGGAAAAGATACTGCTCTTCCCTGCCTCCTCCATAAACAGGGATTAAACTTACTTTTCTACTTAGGCTAAGCAGCCCCAAATTTGCTTAATTTTTTAAATTATTTTATTTTTGCCTTATTTCTGCTTAATGTTGGCCGACACTTTGTGGTCACTTTCCGGAGAGCTGGTCACAATGGGTTCAAAAGAACTGTTGTCTCCTTGGCACAGCAGTGCACTCTTGAAAGCTAGCCCAGTTAAACAATATCAATCTAGGCGTTACTTGATATGTGAAAGACATGGGCCAGATCTAGTTTTGACTAATGCATCAGAAATGGGAGTCCAAAACAATTAACGTTCAAATGTAACGTTGTCTTTCGATAAGCCAAGATAATATCTCAAGGCAGGCAGACCTAGAAGAATTCCCTGGAAATATCTAAAAGGTGGCTAAGAGTTTCAGAGACTCAGCAAGTTTTGGGGCCCCTAAAACCATAGCTGGGGAAAAAATGGACTGCAAACTTATAGCCTCTGAGAACCCTGAGAGAGTCCAAAAACTAGAGTCCAAAACAGTACTTTTTACAAGCACATCCTAAACTATGTATTGCCCTTTTAATTACCACCCCAATAAGAGATGGTTTTCTGAACCTTTACATAGTACAGTAGGCTCTCCACATTTGCAAGTCTGACTTTCACAGGTTTGATTATTTGCGAGTTTCTCCAATCCCTGCCCCCCACACCGCAGGTGCTTCTCTTCCAGGAGAACCTTCTCTCTCGCAGGCTCCAATCAGCCCACACAGCCCTTCAAAAACCTGCTTCTGGTCCTCCTCCTCCAGCCAGCCAAGGGTGGCTTGCAGCCCAATTTCTCAGCATCACAACCTTCTCCCAATGGCCTCACACACACACCAAAGGAAGGAGATGGGTGAGAGAGAGTAAGTATAGGGCCACCATGCCCACCCACCTACCTTCTTTCTCCTTTCCCTGACCTGGCTTGGACCCTGGATACCCGCTCTCCCTACCATGCCTCAGGCCCTTTCCCAGACACACATATGCGCGCACACTTTGATATTTGCAATTTTCCCAGTTTTGTGAGAATCCTGTATTCCTAACCCTAGTGAACGTGGATGGCCAACTGTAAAATACCCTGTAAATGTCCTATGAACTCAATTACTAATAATCAAGTTGCTAAAGGCTCTCTGAGCAAACACATGTGCTTACCTCCTTGGTACTTGGATCAGCACTACTCATTTTCTATTCAACACAGCGGAGCTTATTTTGCATTCTTGAGATGGACAGATTCCCTTTATGGAAGCAGTGGGTTACATGTGACCCTCCAGATGCTGCTGGACTACAACTCCCATTACCCCTAGCTGATAGACATAGCCAGACTACCAACAGCAATTAACAGATCCTGGGAAAACTAGTCTATCCATTCTTATTCCTAACTTAGGATCTAGCGCCTTGCAAATTGGGCTGGGACTTCCAAAATCCAGATTTAATTCCTCACCAAGTCATGACGACTCATCAGGTGATGTTGGACCCCACCACTTACCTCCTCCATGTGGTTCTCGAGGAGTAAATTGGCAAGGAACGCTTGTACATCACCTTGTACTCCCTGGTGAGATTCAATGATAACAGACACGCCCAATAAATAGATAATGTGAAGTTACTGCATGATTACTTCCCTCAATCACACACAGGAGGGTTAACTAAGACGCATGTTGTCGCCTTAGGCCATTTCTGCACTGCACTGTTATAGTGCTATTATTCCACTTTCAATATCCTATGGAATTCTGGAGTTTGTAAGAGCTCTCTGGCTGAGAATTCTAAATGCCTCTCCCTAAACTGCAAATCCTAGGATTCCATGGGATGTTGAAAGTGGAACAACAGCACTATAATAGTGTAGTACAGAAATGGCCTAAGACACATATTGCCTCCTCAGCCAAGGGACCCTCCTTTCAGACTACAGCATTATTGTGCCGGTTTCATTTTTACTGCCACAGTTCCATCCCACAGAATCCTGGGATCTGCCATTCAGGGAAGAGAGTACTGAGAATTCCCATAATGAATCCCCAAAACTACCAATCCCAGGATTCCACCAAATGTGGAGCCATAATACCAGAGCACTGTAGCTTTAAAGGGCTCCAGAACAGTATCCTAACACATGGATGCGAGGAAGACTGGGCGAGGGGTGGAAGGGAGAGAAGCCGCTGCACACACCTCCCTTCCCTTCCCCCCTCCCGCAACCAGTCAGGCTGCGCAGGCACTCCACCTCTCGCGATACGTGGCCACCGGCCTCGCGACGGCCCCCTCCTCGGAATGCACGTGGCCACGCCTCCCTCGCTGCACCTCCGCCGCCATACAAGCGCCTCCCGCACGGCGGTCCAGCCCCCCTCCCCTGCCGAGGCGCTCCTTCCTTCCTCCCTCCCCACTCCTCTCCCAGCTGTTGCAAGGCCGGGACACCCCCAAGCCCCCCCCACGCCGTTTCTCCCCTCCTCCCGGACTCATTTCCTTTCTCCCATTACAAAAAAAAGTCGCCCGCCCGCCTTTCTCCCCCGCTCCCCACAGCTCCCTTTTCCCCGCCCCCTTTTCCTCCATTTTCGCCGTCTCCCGTTTACACGAGCCGAGCGCCGCTCCGCAACCCCCCCCCCACAAACCGCCACCCACACCCACCACGCGCCCCTGGAGGGGAAATAAATAAATAAAGCCGACCGCTACAGCCGCCTTCTGGACACGAGGAGGGAGCAACATGGCTCCCCGCACCTCCCACAAGTGTACTGCAAGGAACACACAATGCGAGGGATGGGGGGCGGGAGGTTAAAAAGGACAATGCCTGTCCAGGGCGCCCGCTTTCTCTCCCCCTCACACACACACGTTAAGTGGCCTCTTCTACACTCAGTGCCCACCAGGCCCGTTTTTTCCCCCGTCTTCCCCGCCGCTGGTGGAAAGAGGAGCGCGCGTGTTCCTCCCCAGAGCGGAGAGGGGCTTCCTTCTCCCTTCGCGGCCGGCGGCCCTCACCTTGGCCATCCTTGCTGTTGCCGCCGGCGGGCTCGACTTTGATGCACTCCTTGCAGACGCTGTGCAGGCAGGGCAGGAGCCGCGGGTCCCGCTCGGAGCGCAGCTTCTCGCGGCACACGGCGCATTTCTCCAGCAAGTCGAGGCCTTCCACGTTGGTGGGAGCGCTGGCGGAGGCGGAGGCGGCGCTCGCGGTGGCGGTCGCGGGGGAGGAAGAGGAGGCGGAGGCGGCGGTAGCGGAAGAAGAGGAGCGCTGCTTCTCCCCAACGGAGCTTCCTCCGCCGCCGCCGGTTTCCGCCGGAGCGGGGGCCGTTGCCGACGCCGACATGGTTATTGTTGTGGTGGTGGTGGCTGCCTCAACCGCTACTGCCGCCGCCGCCGCCGCCGCCGCGCGCGAGTTCCTGGCGCACGCGCAGGGGGAATGGGGGCCTCGCGGGCTGGGGGAGGCAAAAAAAAAACAAAACAAAAAAACGGGGGGTAGCGAAGGTTCGGCGGCCTATGGGAACCTCGCCTTCCCTCACGCGCCGCGGCGAGGTCGCGCGGACTTGAGGAAAGATGGGGGGCGGAAAATACACGACGTGGGAGGGGGTGGGAAGCAAAGCAGCGCGCGCCAGCAGCCCACACGGCCAGGCCTCACTCGGTCACACAGCCCGTTCTCTGCCGCCGCCGCCGCCGCCCCCCACCTTCTCTTCCTTTGGCACCGCCCACTTGGCTCAGTGAATGGCGGGTAATTCTAGGCGGAGGAGGAGAAGGGGGGATGCGCGGGTCGGGAAGAGAGTCGAGATAGACTGTGGATAGACTAGAGGCCTGCTTAACGTTCGTCTAGGAGGCGGGACTTCATCCTAAGCCAATCGGTATCTCCCGTAGAGGACGGCCTAAGTCGCCATTGGCCGGACTGGGTAAATCCGGGCAACTAGCGAGTTTGAGGGCGGGAATACAGGAGATTGAAAAAAGACAGGGTCCAATCAGACTCCTCTCGGCTCTGCCAGGCGCCCAATTGGATTTGAGGAGAGAACAAACCAAGGATGAAAAATATCAGAAAGTCAGACCTCTCCCTCTGCGAGAGGGCGGGACGTAGGAAAGAAAAATTTTTAAGAGATGGTAACCATAGCAACGGTGGTTGGTTAGGGAGAGCAAAGAGTTTTTCTGATTGTCCGGAAAGAAACAGCAAAGGCCACCCGTTTTAGGGGTGTCCTTAGATGGGACTCACCAATCCCGTCGGTTTTGTTCATCTCACCGGCGGTGGTCCCTTTTATCCTCCATGTTGGAGGCCTGAGGCGTTAGCCTTCAGGCGTTAAATGGCTGAAGCGCAGAGTGATAGGAAGCATGTAGGTTGTACTTGCCACAGTAGCTATTCGTTTTATTTATTTATTATTTGTTTTTATTTATTTACTAGTTTTATTTATATGGAGTAGCTTATAGTTTTATAACTATATAAGCTATATGAGCACACTAGCACATATACCTGGGGTTGCCTGGGATTTTATTTTGTCATAGGTGATACTCATTATAAAAGGTTTGAGATCCTGTGTCTCTTAATTCCTCAAACTGTTTCATCCAGTACTTGTAACTTTTCCGCATATTCCCCAATCCAGTCTGTATTCAGAATTATTAACATGCAGAGGTTGGGTTCCTGCTGCCTTCCTCCTTGCTGTTAGGCCTTGTCTCCATAGCAACTAGCCAGGACCAACAGCTCTCTAGCAGGCCCCTTCCTAAACTGCAAACTCCAGGATTCCATAGAAGAATCTTCTTAGGCAGCCAATCATATAAGGTCTTCACCTGATGCAGACAAACTTTTATATATTATACAGTCACTTCTCCACATTCGCTAGTGTTAGGGGCACAGGACCCCCATGAAAGTTGAAAAACCGTTAATAACTCTAGGACCTCCCAAACCATATTTAACACACAAAAAAGTATGTTCACCATATTCAACTCACCATGGATTCATCTGAGGCATCAGGGTACCTTCACAAAGCAGAAGTGGGTGGCTAGTGGGGCTTTCTGCCACCTTCACTGCTATCCAACACCATTTTTAATAGAGACTTGCAAGCCTTGTTCGCAGTGTCTCAGTCTCACGAGGCTTCCAGTCCCTATTAAAAATGGCATAGGGAGGCAACAGAGGTGACAGCAAATAATCCATGAATAATCAAATCTGCAAAAGTGCAAGCTACAAATGTGGAGGACTGACTGAAGTGGAAACAACAAATACACAAAAAAGGATCCCACACCATATACAAAATACAATACACAGTGTACACAATGTATGGTACAATACTTACATATTGCTAACAATAAACATTAACAAAATTAATAACAAAAGTACATAAACACATAAATCTAATAAGACCATTTAAGAAAAGAAGAAAGAAACTTGAGTTTTCATCCTTACTTAATAGAAATTATCCCTTTCTGTAACTAAGAAAAGGTGAAATAGAGATTAAGAAGAGGGTTTAAAATTAGGAATTGCCAAATTAACATAGATGATATTTGTATGGAAGTTCTTAACAGTTGCAAGGTCTTATCAAATCATCAAATATTACATAATTTTATCTAGAGATCCTAGAGATTATAAGTGACTCCAGATTTGTAGCTACCTTATCATAAGATGTTTTATTATTTAAAGCATTTATATCCCACACTTCAGATGGAAGGACTTATAGGTGATTAAAAGGAGACAGTCCATGCTCTTACAAGTAATGTCATTGTGTGCCTTCAAGTCATTTCTGACTTATGAGGGCCCAAAGAGGAACCGATCACAGGGTTTTCTTGGCAGGATCTGTTCAGAGGGAATTTGCTCAGAAGACAACCTCTGTGGCTAAGAGAGTGTGACTTGCCCAAGGTCACCCAGAACCTCTCTGTAATTGAGTGGTGTCTGAACCCTGGTCTCCTAGTGTCCTAGTCCAAAACCCAAACCACTATATGAGGCTGGCTGAGAAGTACAGTTGTGGGAAAAGAATACAGAAAGAGGAGGAATGGAGAGGGAAAAGGAAAATAAGTATTCTCGTCTACTGAATACTTAATGTCACATGGTTTTAATCAGGCTGCTCACAATTTCAAAATTGGCTTCAACAAGCCACTGAAGAAAAGCAGGTTGTTAAGTGTTAATGGAGTTGTGAATGGTATTTGCCAATTTCTGGTCCCTCCTGCCACACCCAGGGGTCTAGACTGCACCATCACCACCACTCTAGAGCAAATGGTGCTGTTGTTGTTCCTCATAGGCAGAAGTTAGCAGAAAATGGTTAATGTCTTTAATCAAATATCTTATTTGGTGACAGAAGTGGACTATATATATTATGCGTATATATGCTAGATTCAGATAACAACAAAGCAACCAAATATTCTTGAGATTTTATCCACATTTATTAACATACTCCTCTCTCTGTATTTGCCCAAATCCATGATGAATTTTACTCATCTGTTTCAACTCGCTGTTGATGTTGAATTTAAACCCTTCAAGGACTGAAACATGTATGTTAACTGTGGAAGCTTTTTCTCCATTTTATAAAATAAAATGCTATTATTACTGCATGTCAATTTCCACAGATTAAAATGGGTGATTTTTATATTATCTGTCACTCTATACTTAAAATACACAAATACGTTAAGAATCTGAAGAAGTAGTGTCCAGAAGAGATAGTCACTTAACATCAATATTTTCTTCTATTTCTTTATGGTCTAGTACTTCATTGGCTCTGTAACTAAGTAAGAAATTACTAGAGAGTACTTCTAAGTTTTATTCATTGCATTTATTTCCTGCCCTCACTTCATAAAGTTCAAGGAAATGCACATGGAGCAAACCTGTTTTATTCTTACAATAAGCCTGCTAAATCAAGAATCATGACAGAAACTGACTTGCAGAGCTGAGAAGAGAAGGCAAATTTGACAGGGTCCAAGCTTTTAGGGACCTGGACAGGGAAAAGTTTGATATATCAGTAGACCAAAAGTGTCTATAAATGGATGTTGCCAAATCTAGCAGATCCAAGTCATCTTTAAGCCCCTATTTTTATTAATGTGCTTCAGCTACAGCACAGCAAAGCACAATCTGTACCTTGAGACAGAAGGCAATGGCAAACCTCCTCTGAATATCATTGGCTGAAGGAATGTGAGTTGTCAGACACTGGTATAAAACAATCATAATGGATCATAGTAAATGTAGCAAGACAAGTTAGGCTATTAAAGTAATTAAATTTTGTCAAGGAACATGATCATCTACTTCTTCCATCAGAGACTGAGGTGGCTCTAGCTAGTAGTAGTTTACAGATGAAAAGTATTTTGTTTGAGGAGTTGTGAGGACAGTCTTCTCTTTGAATGCATACCTTTTAAAGATTTAGCCTTCCTGAATCTCTCCAGATTTCTTGGTCCACAACTCCCATCAGGAATTGGAGAATGCTGGCATATTGGAAAGACCACCCACTCTAAGTTCAGTTTAAAGATGAAGAACTAGCAGACAGAAGAGCAAGGGCCTTGAGGTTGCCCAGCAGCTGCATGTGGCAGCAGACTAAGCATGAGGTAAATAGTTTGTTCAGACCCTTCCTTGCAATAATGAGATGCACTGGATTTCTATTGACATTATAGCACTTAGTTCCCAATGTTTGTCTACAGGAAGGGGAATAATGCATCCTCCCAGATGTTGTTGAACTACAGTCCCCAGCATTCTTCATAATTGGCTTGTACTGGCCAGGACTTCTAATTATTTAGTCCAACCACAGTTGGAGGGCCACAGGATTTCTATCCCTGAAGTATAGAAATTTGCTCTTGCCTTCAAGTTATCTCAGACTTATGGTGGCCCTAAGGCAAAACTTTCATGGTGTTTTCTGGGGCTGAGAGTATGTGATGCACCCAAAGTCGCCAGTAGGTTTATATGACCAAGGAAGTAATTAAACCCTGGACTCCAAGGCTGTAGTCCAGTGCTCAAACCACTACAGCAGGCTCGCTCTGTTATAGAAATAGACATGCACATATAATGCGTAAATGGTCAGTTTTTAGTGATTCAGAAATGGCTCCTCTATGTTTGACTAATATGCATAATTATCACAGCCCTTTACTGTATTTAAGACCAAGTAAATTGTCTTCATTTTATTAATTATAGGACAATCCTATGCATGTTTACTCAAAACAAAGTCTTGTTGTGCCAAATAGAACTTTCTCAAAATTAAGTACATGTTGGATACCAGGTACTTTTTCCTAATGGAATTCAAATCGGTTCACCTAGTTCTGGCAGTTTCTCATCCAGGCCTTGATTAGATTTAAATATGCTGCATTGTATGCCTTCAGAGACCATACTCTGCTTTCATATGTATTTGAGAAAGGGAGTTCTTGCCCACAAAAGCTTATGCTATTATAGAGTTAAGATGCCCAAAACTTAAATAAAATAACAAAAGAGATAGCTTCACTTTCCAAGACTCCACATTTCTCTTTTATGGTGGGATGACATATTATAATATCTGTTTAATTGCCTACTGTACTCTTCCTTGAAATTTAATTGAAAATTCCACTGTTGAGGTGGAAGAATACTTTCCAGCTGCTTAAGCGGCCTTTAGAAATGGCTATATTAAATCAAGATAACATCAACTGGAAACAGAGGAAGATTTGGGAAAAGATGTGGAAATAGCTCAGGTAAGAAAACTTGAGAAAGTATTTTACAGACAAAACCAATTCTAGTTTCTTTGAATTATCTATCTTGCTGAAGCCATTTTGTATTTGTGTACTGTGGGTCTGTACCTTTTGATGAATTAATGATTTATTCTGCTGGTGAGATAGCTTAATTTCCCAAGACTCCACATATATCTTTAATTGCCCCCTTTAATTGCCCATTACAATTTTATTTAAAAATTCCATTGTTGGGGTTGAGGTTAGCAGGAATACTTTGAATTGCATTTGCAATTCAGTACACATTGAATTTCTAGGCAAGACATAATAGATTTCTCTGTTTCCTTAGGGATAGATCACCTGCAGGGCATAGGTGGGACTATATAAATGCTAATGCAATGAAGTAGAGCAATCAGAAACATCAGCTTGAAGTACATTGTCTGTAGAATTGCTGTTCTCTTGCCTTTTCACTTAATTGTTACAGTTTTTGAAAATCTGTTGTGTAGTCCTCTAGTCTTACCAGAGCTAAACACACACAGAGTGCAGAATCTGTCCTTCAGCTTATGTAATATTTATAGCAGTTTTAACAAAAAGAAAGATTAACTTTGGATTCACCATTACTGTTGATTCACCTGAAAATGTCAACCTGCCCTCAGAACATACTACAAGGGAGGTAATTGTTAATGATTTTTTTCAGCTCAAACAGGGAAATCAAAGCAAGGCCAGAACAACTCTTGTTCTTGGGTTGCCTTCAGGTCATTTTAAATTTACGGCAAGCCTATCATGGGGTTTTCTTGGCAAGATTTATTCATAGCGGGTTTGCCTTTACCTTCCCCTGGGACTGAGAGAGAGTGATGTGCCCAAGTTCACCTGGGGTAGAGGGTTCTATGGCTGAACAGGGATTTTTATCCTGGTCTCCAGAGTTGTGGTCCAAAGCTCAAACCACACTGGCTTTCTTTAAAACTCTCGATCCACATAATAGCTACTGGAGTACTCCGGCTCAAAATCCTAGGTTGCTTCTGAAGTGAATTTCCATATCCTGAAGAAGCTGCATTGCCATAATAACAACAACAATGTTGTGCAGTAGAATTGAAACTACTTTGCACTCTCATTCATATCTTTATCATCTTACCTCTTCTTTGTGAATTCTTATTTTATAATTTATATATGAGGAATTGAGTATCTGAATGAGAAGGACACTTCCTTCATCTTCAAACAAAGCATGTCCAACAATTACCTGTTGTAATTTGCACAACATTCCTAGAAGTAGTAATAATGCCAGTTCCCAGAGTTAGACAAGTTGCCTTTCCTGGGCTCCCTTTCCTTCCCAGCTCGGCACATACTTTACTCTTCTATTCCTTTGGAACCAATTCCCACTACTGTCCAGAGGCAAAAGGTTAAAGCAAGTTACTGATTCTTCTCTTTGTTCTCCTTCATTTGATTCAGAAAGAGCAGGTGAACAGGCAGACAGCAAGGAAGAAGGGAGGGAGTGAATTCTAGAAGTCAGTGGTGGGCTCCCTCATTGGACAAAGGCCTGTACAGATGCATAGTAATGAGAAACCCCTGGCAGCAGTCCTTATTTTTTGCCTTAAAAACAATAAAGAGACTTAAGCATTAAAGCTGGGCTAAGAACTGTGCTCTTTCAGATATGGGGCTGCACCTTCTGGCATTCTTCGCCGCTGGCTATGTTGTCTAGAGTTTCTGGGATGGACAGTTCAAGAACATCTGGAAAGCTGCACAATTCCAACCCGTTTTTTAAAGACTAACCAATGTACATTGCCATAACTTTTGGGTAAAATATATTGCCATAGCAAAGGTGTTATTATGTCACGTACAACAAGACCTTAATGTTGTTCTTGTTACCATAAAATAGCCACAATGTGCTGTACCAAAGGTTCTTAAACCGGGGTCTGCAAAGCCCTCACAGGGAGTCCATGAAGCACTGCTGCTGGACACCACCAGCAGAGGCAACAACAGGGGTGTGGCAGCAGGAGGCATGTGGGTGCTGAAACCACTCCTTCATTTGCAAACAGTGGAGCAGTTTTGGTGAACACACATGCCTGTTTCCATGTTACTTGGTACCCATTCCCCCTGCTGCTGCATCCCTGATGAAAGGAACACAGAAGCAGGCATGAGCGCATGCCCAAACTGCTTCCCCATTTGCAAACAAGGGAGCCATATCAGCACCTGCACACACATACCCACTGCCTTGTCCCTGATGAAAGGGCTACAATGCCAGGTTTTATTCATCTTATAATGCCTTTCCTCATAAGAGTGCAGAGCAGCTAACAATTTTACATAAAAACAGTTAACATCACAAATTAGAAGTACTAAAATTACAAATACTGTAAGACTCATCTAAAATTTGTTGTTAACAAATTTTAAGTTAAGTTCAACCTGTGGCAACCCTATGACTGAGGGACCTTTAAGTGACTCTATCATCAGCAGCTTTGTTCAGGTCTTACAGACTCAGGGCCATGGCTTCCTTTATAGAGTTTACCCATCTATAATGCAGTCTTTCTCTTTTCCTATTGCCTACTACCTTACCAAACATTATTGTCTTTTCTAGTGATTCATGTCTTCTCATAGTATGTCCAAAGTACCACAGTCTCTGTTTAGTCATCTTGGCTTCTACAGAAAGTTCAGACTTGATTTGCTCTAGGACCCATTTATTTATTTATTTATTTGGTATTTATTTATTTTAGCAGTCCATTGCACAGTATCTGTAGAACTGATTTAAAATTACTTTTATCTAAAACCATAAATTAAAAATATCTGCTAAAATACATTAAAACAGCACAAGCCAGCAGTAGTCAAAGACAAATTAAACACTTGCTCATTCTTCCAAAACTTTTACAAGATATATGGGTCTCCAAGACTTTCTTACAAGAGACTGGACAATATGAACATCAGAAGGAAATTATTTCCGCAGATAAGATGCTGCAAAAGAAAATGGACAGAACCAACAGCTGGGATCTTAAAGACTGGTGACCAGGGAGCACAAAGCTGTGGAAAGAGCATGAAGAGAGATTAAAATGGCAGGAGCTGCGGAAGGCAAGCATTTAATTCAACAAAGCATTGTTCACACATATTAGGTAAAAGGAGAGAGGGAGAGAGAGAGGGAAGGAGATTTAATGCACAGAGGGGAAAATAACTTGTGCCATGTAGGCAGTTTTCAGTGGTGGAGCTTGGAGTGTGTGGAGGAGGGATGGGAGGGAGTATGACAACTGTGTGTGGGGGCGTGGCAGCAGTGTGTGGAGCATGACCAGGGCACATGGAGGCATGGTTACTGGCCAGGACATCCAAAAACATTGCCGCCCCGGGGCAAACCACCCCTATCCCACTCCGTACCTATGCAACTGGCAGTTTTGTTTTATTTTAAATGTGTGCAAGGGAGGAAAATGTTAAGAATTCCATCCCAAGTTTTTAGGCTTCAAATATTTCTTATTGCTGACCATTCTTCTTCCCCACCTTCCAGTCTGAAAGCGGTTTGCAAAGACTGATCTGAATTGCGATTTGGGAATGGTTCCCATGACTGGCATACTATACTGCATTCTGATTTTTTCTTTCTGTCTGCCAGGATTCTACTATACTATCTGTTCTCTCTTGTTCTTCTTTGAGAAATGAGTGGATTTGAGAGTATACATCCAATATTTCACAGATGGAAAACAGGACACACATGGCAGAATCAGAATGTGGCCAAAGGAGTTTGCACAAGTGAAGAGAAGGCAAAAGTTATTAATAAGAAGAACATTTTCAACTCCTGTTTTAAGCAGAGAGACTCTAGAATTTTTGGGATTTATTTACTGAACTTAGTAAAGCCTGGCTGAGAGAAAGAGAGAGAGAAAGAGAGCACTACTAATAAATACAATACTCTGTGTATTTGCAGACTAATGCACACATGCAGTAGGGGTATAGAGCTTTGCCTCCATCATTAACATTCTGTTCCCCTCCATGAAATATTCTTCTAATCCTCTAATTTCTAGTATTGCTGAGGGGTGAGACACTGACAATCATCCATACCTAGAACTTATCTGTTTGTTGTGTTGTCATAATTTTTAGTAGACGTTTGACATGCACTGATGTATGCTACCTGCAGAACAGTTTTTATCAGATATCTCCCATCTCCATAAACTGCTATTAATGTATTAATAGAATATAATTAGGAATTGCATAATTAGTATTCATTATGATATCTTTGACCCAGGGTAATAGGTACAAGAAAAGAATATTATTAATAGATACAAGAAAATGTTGAAATCTAATTTAATTAAAAAAAATAATTTTAACATTTTTTACTTAAAAATATTTTAAACCAACTCTGGATGAGTTGATCAAGGTTGTGGAAAACAAGGCAGGGTGTCCATGTTACAGCCACAAGCCTAGTTGATAAATAAAGAGGCCAGAAATTCTGTTATTGAATGATGAGGATGTGAGACATCTGGAAAGCAGGGATAGAATGAATGTTGTCAGGCAACCCCTGCTTCCCCCCCCACCGTAGAATTATGTCAAAACTTTCTGGATTACTAATGATTTGCTTGGTGCAATTGCTCCAGGTCCCTCACAGGCTAAGGGCCCAGTGCTAAAGGAAAAGGGTACAGTTTGCTTCCTCTTCTTCGACTATCACTTCCTGAGTCTTCTAGTGTTCCTGGTGGTATTTTAAATGGGTAAAAGTATATGGGATTAAACTGTTAATGACTGAAGCTGCAAGATTCAAAATATTTCATGCATGAAGATTTTTGTTAGGTTGTATGTTGTGCTTTGTAGTCTTATTCATATTTCTTTATTCATTTATTTAATTTTTATGCTATTACTCCTGGAATATATCATGTGAATGGAAAGAGATCCTGTTACTGGAACTAATCTAGGAACCCAACTGGTTTAAGGCAAAGAGGGACAAAGAGAAAGGGCCATGGAGTGTTCCCATGTCACAAGCCATTCTGGCAGGAAGGAAACCATATTCTTGCATTTAGCAGACCAGAAAGTAGGTACCGTAGTCACAGAACAGTTTAGCACAAGAGTTTAGGCTGCACTGAACTCTTCACCCTGCTCACCACATTCCAAAGATAAGATAATTCACACTTGAGCTGAGAAAACAAAGGACCTCTCCCCTTCTTTCACCCATGTTTGTCCTCCACAGACTGAAATCAAGAACCAATTGTTTTTCTAACAACTTTGAGAAGTGTTAGTTAAAGCCTATAAAACTATACCTCAACAGCCTGCTTGCTGCTCTCATTCCAGAGGAAGAATGTACAACCTTCTGGAGAAATTTGCCTGCCTGGGATATTGTCACTGAGTGGGAGCCCTAGTGACTCAAGGGAACTTTTCAAAGAAAACTTTTCAAAGGAAGTTGTAATCCCAATGTTTATCTTCTGCCATGGACACTGGAATTGGGTGTGTGTGTTAAGACTGCCCAAATGAGCAGCCAAAATAAGACCCTCTATATCTGAGGATTATGTAGCTACGGTTCAACCAACCATGGCTTGAAAATATTCCATAAATAAATAAATACATATTCCAAAAAATAAAGTTTGATTTTGTCATTTTATATAAGGGGTATTATTTTATTGCACCAATGTACATAATGGGACTTAAGCATCCACAATTTTGGCATCCACAGGGGGTCCTGGAACTAAACCCTAGTAGATACCAAGGGCCCACTGTATAATTGAGCCTCCTCAGGAATTATCAGTGAGAAATGTACTGAATGGTCAATCACTAAGAAATATTAAGACAGCTATTGTCATTGAGCCCTCTGAAGTGTAATAAATGGTACATGCAATCCATTCTATGCATTCTTAACCTGGAAGTAAGCTGTACTGGACACATAAAGAGACCACCTAAGTCAACATTGTGCTTGTGTCTTCATATTTAAGGATGTTTGAATGGTAGTAGATAGGGAAATTAATATGTGGCCCCATGCAAGTATTTGCAAATCAGTAAAATTAATAACAGAGAGCTAATGTGGTGTAGTGGTTTGAGCACTGGACTATGACCCTGGAAACCAGGGTTCAATTTCCACTCAGCCATGATAATCCACTGGGTGACCTTGGCTGTGTTACATACTCTCAGCCTCCAGAAAATTGATAGGCTCATCTTAGGATTGCCATGCATTGGGAAGGACTTGAAAGTACACTACAACAACCACAAAATGAATAACAACTGACCTACCAATATTAAGCCCCTCTCCCCACTCACACTTTAAAAGCAATTCTGAAGTTTGTGAGTCCTGCATCTGTATTCCACTGCTGGACTGAATTAGCATTATGTTGTCTTTTACATGGGATGAACTGGTTTCTTCTTAACCTTTCTTGAATCGAAGGGATGGGGCACTTGAATGGATGATGCTCAAAGCTGAGAAGCCCTGACCTCAGTTGCTTATACCGAGGAGCATTTGGGGATGAGATCTAGAAGGCTACAGCAGGTAGCTGTCCAGACTGTTTTTGAAGACATCCGGACAAAGAGACTCCACCTTGATTCAATTATCAAACTGCTCTTACTGTCAAGAAGTTCCCTCTGAGGCTCGGTTGGAATCTGTCTTCCTGTAACTTCAAACCATTAGACCTGGTCCTACCCTCTGGGGCAGCAGAGAACAAACCCTGCACCCTACTTTCTGTGACAGCCTTTTGGATAATTTAGAGAATGCAATCATGTCACCCCTCAGTCTTTTCTTCACCAGACTGAACATGCCCAACTTCAACCCTTCTTCATGTTTTGTTCTCCATACCTCTTGTCATCCTTGTTGCCTTTCTCTGATCCTGCTCCACCTTGTCCATATCTTTCTTAAAATGAGGCACCCAGAAATGAACACAGTACTCCAGGTGAAGCCTGACTAGTGCAGAATACATCAGAACTTCCTTCGATTTTGAAATGATGGTTCTAGCCATGCAAGCTAAAATATTATTTGCCTTCTTCACTGTAGCATCACACTGCTAGATCATGTTCAACTTATGATCAACAATAATCCCAAGGCTCCTTTCACATGTACTACTGTTAAGCCATGTATCTCCCATCCTACACAAGAGTTCTGTGACATCTTAAAAGGCTTAAGCATTTCTTATAACATGATTGGCACTGCTTTGCAGACACACAGGACCACTGAAGAAAAGGTCTTTTTCTCATATCCACCAACCCTGCTGCTTTCAAAAGCAGGCAAGGTGGGGAAAAGGCTTTATTGCTCCTGTTGAAAGTATGGGCAGGCCGATATAGACAAATTCAAGTCACTCAGCTACAAAACAGTTTAGGACTTCAAAGATGAAAACTGGTATTTTAATTTGGGCTCGGAAATTCAAAATCAGCAGAGTTGCTGCAATATAGATGTACCATTAAACAGCCATCTACTGCCCGACAGTAGTTCAGTAGCTACATTCTGCATCAGTTGAAGTTTCTGAACCATCTTTAAACATAGTTCTAAACAGAGCATATTGTAGTAGTCCAGCCTGGGTATCTTCCGTTCTGTGCAAACTAGTACCTTCCTTTGATTTTGCCTAGTCCACTGGGATCGCCTGCAGGGAATGGAATTCCAACAACTACTGCCTTTGCCCCCTTGATACAATTTTTCCTTCTTCCCTGAACACAAAGCCAAAGCTGGATGAGATTCCAAATCTAAAGACATTGCCTTTCTCGCTGGTGGTTTTGATACCAGGGAAATGTTGCCACTTCTTGCCCCAACAAGGTTCCATCAGACATAGATTCCTTTACTAGGGGAATTTTTGTAGCTCTGCATAAGGTGTTTACAGAGTATGAGAAGACAGATTCCTTTTCAAAGACTTGCAGTCTATAAACTGACATAAGCAAGAGAAACAATGGAGGAGAGAGAGGTGTGGACAGCAATAAAGAGTAAGAATATCACACCTTGGAAACTTACTGCTGAATAGTAACATTATGAAACTCAGTTGCAAAGCCCTGTTCATCCCTGTAACTACTGTATTGTTGCAATTCGCTACCCTGTTAATATGCTTATTTGATGTGTTACTTGTTACTTTTCTGTCACTTTTAGGTAATTTTAGGGGGAACGCCCCTCCTTAGAGCCAGCAGGTTATAGTGGTTTGAGTATTGTACTAGGCCTTAGGGAGACCAGGGTTCAAATGCTCACATGACCACAGAAACCCACTGGGTGACCTTGCACAAGTCACACTCTCTCAGCCCCAGAAGAAGGCAATGACTAACCCTTTCTGAACAAATGTTACCAAGAAAACTCCATGATAAGTGTGTTTTACAGTCACTGTAAGTTGGAAATGACTTCAAGGCGCACAAGTACAATAAACACTCGTCTTTAAAAATAAGAATTAAGGAGAACTTCAGAATGTGCAAGGAATTCTACCACCAAAACGTAACCAAAAGAGCAACATTACAGGCATAGCTCAGTTAACAAAGTCTCTGACAAAGAATCTCCTTTTTACAAAGGTCTTTATGCATGTCTAGGTCTCCTTTTTTCTTCATTCTCTGTCTAGCTGGAAAGTTTTTAGCAGCACCAGCATTGGGTACATTGGTGAACTGGGGCTAGAGAAACACAGGTTTTCAGTGTCCTTGTTTTTATCTGTGAAATCTGGAGGGCGTGAGTTTGCTATTTTGAGTAACAAAGCAAATCTGTCTCCTTCCAGGAGACAAAACTAATGTTTGCTTGTTTGATTCCAACAAAACTGTGTTGTATCCTCCATTCTCTTCATCAAAATTTTCAGGCAGATAATACAACAGAGAAATAATAAAGAGAATATAATAATAAAATAATAAAGAGAAAAACAATCTGCCATAAAATTACTGCAAATGGCAGATTTTGAAAAATGCAAAAAGAGATTATGAAAATTCCCAGCTGCTTTGCTCTCAGGTATAGGAAAACCTGAACACTTTTAGACTGTGAAGGGCCAGGAATATACAAATGGGGGAGGGTTCAGGATCAAGACAAAGACAAAGATCTTAAAGCAGCAGCATTTGTGTGGGCCTCCCACTCTTACAGAGGAAGGATTATGATTTATGGGATAGAAATGTGTGTGCAACATTGCTAGCAAGGTCTTGTACTCCAATCCAGTTGATGACTGAAGTTTCAAGTGAACTTAACTAGTGTTATGTATAATATCTTTGGAAGCTGGTTGACTGTTCCTCTTCCCGTAGCTTTCTTAATACTGCTGCATACCAGTTTAAATGGTTCCTCTAATGACGTGCACCGTGGCCTTGGAAGAATAAGAAACTTGTCCTCTCTTCCCATAATCTTATCAGTCCAGCCATAAAACTGAATAAAGCCAGTCCTGGAGAAGCCAAAAGCAAAAGTCTAAGGGGGCTGAAAACCAACGTGGCAGAGAAGGCAGCCTATAGGTTGCAATAAGGAAAAGAAGCAGTGGTTTCAGCGGGAAAATTACAGTGAGGGGGTAATGAAAAACTGAAATGTATTTTAGTTTTAAAACTGGGAGCTATCTAACACTTCCTTTATTCCAGATATTTAATTCTTCCGACCCACAGTCCTTAGGTTTCAAATTAGTTAAGATTGTCTTAATTGGATCTTTCTTGGACTACTGCAGGGGAGGAGAATGCCTGGATTGACCGTCTAATCTGGTCTGGGAACAGTCGTAATCCAACCACTAGAAGTTTCTCAGTTCTTTGCAGGTGATATTGAGAGACAAGGACTCCCAGGGCCTTTTCATACTATACTGTTACAACACTGTGATTCCACCTTAACTGCTGTGGCAACAAACTGTGGATTCCAGAGATTTGTAACTTAATATGAGCTAGTGTGGTATAGTGGTTTAAGCATTGTACTGTGACCCTGGAATCCAGGGATTGATTCCCTGCTCAGCCATGGAAACCCTCTGGGTGACCTTGAGTGCATTACACACACACTCAGTCCCAGAAAACCTCATGATAGGTTCACCTTAGGGTTGCCATAAGTTGGAAACAATTTGAAGTCACACAACAATAAGGCATTAGAGCATTTTGGCTAAGAATTCTAAGAAAGAATTCTAAACAGTCCTCCCTAAACTGCAAACCCCAGGATTCTATACAATGCTGCCCTGAAGTGGATAATGCTGTAATCATGTGATATGAAAGGGTCCCCACCCTAGCTGTCATGGGTTTTTGGAAGTGCCAGTGACAGAACCCAGCTTTGTTTCAGCTTGCCTTCCCCATGAGGGGAACTGAACCCACCCAGTTTCTGGTTGGAGACCCATTTTGAGTCCCAGGACTGGGGCACATACAACTCTCCCACTGCCAGCTGAGTACACCCAGCTTCAGCCCTTGATATCCTTCTTCGTGCAAGAAGCAAATGGGAATAATGCTGGGTCTCCAACAACAGTACCAGATGGAAGCTCCTGCCAGTGCAATGTCCAGGAAGCTACGATGTCAGGGATATGGCCTCACGGCTGACATCATAGACCATGAGAGCTGGAAGGGTGGAGATTCTGGCTTGTATTTCAATCCAGTTCCCCACACTATTGTCAGATATTATAATTGACCTAATTTAAATTTTTTTCTATTTTGATAAATTATTTAATGGATTATTAATATATAGCATCTTGCTGGCTATGTATAATTACCATATTTTTATGAATCAGTTGTTGCTTTGTATATAGTGAGATATGAGGCCCTGTGAGGTTAATTATTTCTTGTTTGTCCTTACTTCATTACCATATGCTTGTTAGTTGCTGTTGTTGTTATTGTTGTCAATAATATAAACTGCTCTGCACAGCTTCCCCTTGCTTTACCATCTCCTTCTGGGTAGTAATGTAGCATGGGCCCAGATAAAATATATGGTGTGACAACATTAATATATATCCTTTAACTGTCACAATTTGGCAGGGACTATCACAACTAATCATCTATCACCCCCTGCCTTTTCCAGCTGCTTTTAAAATGTCCTATTTTCTCTCTCTCTGTCCCCCTTTGTCCTCGGCTTCCATTTATCCAAACTGAGTGCAATGCACAAAAATGTTCAGTTCAGTCAGCAGGGCTGAGAAGAGAAGACAGGAGGAATTTCATCTTTCCCAGTAGGCTTAGGCAAAACTAAACTGCTACAGCTTCTCCTCACTTGTGTGTTTCTGTCTTATTAATAACTTCTGCATCTTGGCTACACTCAGTTATTGCTTGGCCACAAAAATCCTGGTTTTCATCTGTGAAATGTTGGAGGGTATGCAAGCAGAATGAAGGTATCTTTAGGTGAGCTATAGTCACAATGTAATGTAGTAGTTCCATTAAGTAATTACAAGCAACTACTTATTTATAATTAGTTTCTTCCAAATATGAGTAAGTATGCATACATCTGCAGCCTTCAATACATAACAAAAATCCTGCTTTATTAGTAAAAATGTTGAGCCAGCTCCACATTCTGCTTCAGGAAATTGTCAACCAGAAAGCTCACAAGCAAGGCAAGATGGCAATAGTACTCTGTAGTGATTACTCTCTAGCAACTAGTATGCAGTAGCATACTAGGTCGTGGATTTCCCATTCAGCTTTCATGAACAATAGCTCTTTCTATAGTTCTCCTCTATGGATTTGTTGAATGACACGGCCACCTAAACTAGTATGCATCATGTCTTGTGGCAACAATCAGTTACGTGTTGTGCTTAGCACCTCTTTCTGTCTGTCTCAAATCTCTAAAGAATTAGTTAAAAGAAAGAAATAAAAGTGTAGGAGTGGCCAAGGGAGTGCAAATCAAGAGCACCTCAGTTTGAATCTTACATCTGCTATGAGCTCACTAGGGGGTATTAGGCATGAGCCCATCACCTGCAATATGGGGATAATTATACAGAGCTACTGTAAGGATTATGTACAGTAAAAATAACATATAGGTCCTGTGGCCTGCTGGGGATGGGGCTATAATTCTTTAACTTTTGTTTGTATGTTTGCTTGTAAAACAAACAACCAAACTCTTATCTTTTCACTCCTCCAAAGAGAACCAGAAGATGAACTGGCTGTTGGGGTATTCTGGATAATGAAGATGATGGTTGGGCTTTCCTTAGAGCAGTGCTACTGTAAGCAGAGATCCAGGGACCAGTGCTGCTCCTTGAACCATCGGCTATCATTCTCTGACAAATTTCCCAGAAAAATAGTTGTAGCCAATTGAAACAAATACAGCATCTATAAGATGATGATAACTTATCCCAAAGAAATGTGTTCATCATCAAGGTAGAAGTACCAAACTCCCTTTTATTTTTCTGCTCACAATGGTGCCACAAGGTGAATTTAAAATGTTGACCGTCAAGTGCCCAAGAGTGTTCTTTTTTTAAAACTTGAAATTGTCTGCCCTTTGTTTGCTTTTTACTCTAGCATGTCAGGAGTGTAGAGGCAACTGTAAAATATGGTAGGGTGCCTAGGAGAGAAGAGAAATTACAGCTGTGTACTTTATAAGGCCATCCTCTAAGATCAGTGTTACTCAAAGTAGTGATACCTGGACTGGTTCTAATCTGGTGAGTATCCAAGAAAGAAAGAAACAATTGTAGCTGGCAGGCAAAAACATATCAGTTACTAACACACTGGAAAAAAATTGCCAGTCCCCTTATCAAATAGCTTGGGAAGCATGGCTCTGATATTCAGTCCAGAGTCCATAATTACTGGCTGCACCACTGGATGGCAGACTTCAACTAAAGCAATTGTAGCAGCTAAAAAAAATGATGAAGGGAAGAAAATGAGGCTGAGTAGATTGAAAAGAGACAGGAAATAGACAGTGAGGCCATGTATATCATTTCCAGCCCACCGCAATCACAGGTGTAGTAAGTTTTAGTGGCTAAAAATAGCAACTAATAAAAACAAAAAAGAGTCTTGTGGCACTTTAAGGCCTAACAAATATTATTTGACATAAGCATTTTTGGACTTCAGGCAACACAAGCTGATGCCAAATAAAATTTGTTAATCTTCCATGTCTCTCCTATTTTGGCTTCAAAAGGCTAATAGGGCTATCCCTCCTCAGAAACTAGTATAAATTACAGCAAGCAGATCCTTTCTGGGATGAAGGACTGACAGGTCTCTGACTACACTGAGGAGACCATCTCTAAAAGCAGAGAGCAGACAGCCCCAGTTTTGCTTTATGGCCATTGATGCCAGGCCATATGTTTTTCCATTCTGTGTATGTGCCTTCAGGTTGCCTGTTGACAGATGACGACCCCAGGAATTTCATAGGGTTTTCTTATACAATGAATACTCAGAAGTGGTTTTGTGTATATCTTCCTTCGAAAATGTAATCTGTGGCACCTGCTACTTGTTGGTAGTCTCCCATCCAAGTACTAACCAGGGCTATCTTGCTTAGCTTCCAAGATCAAACAGGATCTGGTGCCTTTAGAGTATTTAGGCCTTTTTCAATCTCCTTATGTGCCTTCAAGTCATTTCTGATTTTTGCCTACTCTAAAGCAAACCTATCACAGGGTTTTTTTTTTTGTTTTTGTTTTGTTTTGTTGGCAAGATTTGTTCAGAAGGGAGTTGCTTTTTCCTTCCTTTGAGACTGAGAGAGTGTGACTAGCCCAAGGTCATCCAGTGGGTTTTCCTGGCTGAATTGGGATTCAAACTCTGGTCTCTATAGAGTCATAGGGCCTTTCCTCACTACACTGTTATAGTGCTCTTATTCCACTTTCAACATCCTATGGAATCCTGGGGTTTGCAGTTTAGGGAGGGGCATTTGGAATTCCCAGCCAGAGAGCTCTTGGGCCCCAGGAAACTACAAACACCGGAATTCCACAGGAGGTTGAAAGTGGAATGACAGTACTATAACAGTGTAGTGCAGAAAGGCAGCTCAAACCCTTACACCATGCTAGCTCTTGGATTTCTTAAGGATTAACACTTTAATCTCCATGTCTGCGTCCTCTGGATACCTGGATGCATAGTCTGATGAGGCACTAGATAGAGATCACTGGTTGAAAATTCCGAGTTCCATTCCCTGCAGATTCGAGGACTCCATGGCATGTTGCCTGGATCCATGGTGGTATAATTGTGTAGTGTGGACGGGCCCTAAACCAGGCCACTGGATATCCTCCAAAGCCCGATGCGTCCTCTCGCAACGCTACCAAAAACCATACACAGAGCGGAAAAGTATGTCAAGTCGCCAAACGGCGTAGCAAACGGCGCGACACCCCTGATCCTGCGCCTTCTCTTTCTCCAGGCGCGCAGGGTGCCCGAAAGGCGTTCCCCCGCTCTGAGCGCATCGGCGACGCCTCTCGCCTTCCTATTGTTTTCCCCATCCCTGGCACAAGGAGGGTTAATACCATCGAGCCGGAGCTGGCGTGCGAAATAGGGGTGGGGGGGACAGGATGCACGAAGGGGGTCCTTTCCTGTCCACGAACCCGCCACTGCCCACGCACGCACACGCACTGCGAGGAGGAGGAGGAGGAGGGTGGCTCCTTTGCTTTCCAGGCCGGAGGTTGGAGGCGCGCCTCCAAAAGGCGCGCAGCTTGCCCCCCCCGGTTGGATTCCTGCCTTGGGGCTGCATCGGTGAGAGCTCTGAAGACGGGGATGGGGTGGGATCCTATAGATGTACGTGTCTGTATGTATATATATATATATATATATAGGCAGAGAGAGGCAGTGAGTGTGCATGGAAACTCCCACTTATGAGGAGGCGCTGGCAAAAGGCGGCTCCCACGCCTCCGTTACCTCTCCATCGCCCGCGACTACTTTGCGACATAGATTCCCCTTTTCCCCGCACCCTCTTTGTCTGTTTTTCCCCCTCTCTCTTTCCTTCGATCCCATCTTTTTTGGTGACAGAGCACGGCCCAGTTTCGGGCGGGATTTCGAGTCCGATCTCATTGTCCGTTACCCCACTTAGTCGGCTGCAGATAGTGTCTCTAGCATGTAAATCGAGATAGTCCAGGGTTGTATCCGCCCTGATTACAAGAGCGCTTCATTCGTGTGGGTGGGTGTGTTTTTAGAACACGTCCCAAGTACCGTGTTTTTCAGATTCCATTTAACTGAATTGGTAACGTAAGCTAATCGGGGCAGGGGGCTCCATGTTTATTGTGGTTGTATTTTTGGTGGCACGATTACAGGGTTTTCTTGGCACAATTTGTGTTCTGTAGAAGTTTACTATTGCTTCACTTTAAGACTGTGACATACCCAAGGTCACCCAATGAGTTTTTGTGGCCCAGTAGGAATTTAAATCCTGGTTTTCCAGAATCATAGAATTATAGAGTTGGAAGAGACCCCAGGGGCCATCGAGTCCAACTCCCTGCTATGCAGGAACACCCATCAAAGCATTCCCAACAGAGGGCCATCCAGCCTCTGCTTAAAAATCTCCAAAGAAGGAAACTCCACCACACTCCAAGGTGGCATGTTCCACTGCTGGACAGCTCTGACTGTCAGGAAGTTCTTCCTGAGGGTCAGGTGGAATCTCTTTTCCTGCAGCTTGAGTCCATTGCTCCTTGACCTAGTCTCTGGAGCAGCAGAAAACAAGCCTGCTCCCTCCTCGACATGACATCCCTTCAGGTATTTAAACATGGCTATCATGTCCCCTCTTTACCTTCTCTTCTGCAGACTAAACATCCCCAGCTCCCTAAGCCGTTCCTCATAGGACATGGCTTCCAGACCTTTCACCATTTTGGTCGCCCTCCTCTGGACACATTCCAGCTTGTTGATATCCTTCTTGAATTGAGGTGCCCAGAAGTGGACACAGTATTCCAAATGAGGCCTAACCAATGCAGTATAGAGTGGTACCACTACCTCCCTCGATCTAGACAACATACTCCTATTGATGCAACCAAGAATCGCTTTGGCTTTCTTGGCTGCCTCATCACACTGCTGACTCATGTTCAGCTTGTGATTACCAAGACTCCTAGACCCTTTTCACATGTACTGCTATCCAGCCACACATCCCCCATCCTAGTCCATCTTCAAACCACTGACACTGGCTCTCTCTATTTGTTAATCTATCCCTATAAATAGGAGGCTACCAGGACAAATTCTTTATCCACCCCAGCATTGTCTAATCTGAGCAGCAACAGCCTTTTAGGGTGGGGATTAGGAACCTTTGCATTCAAGATATTTAGACTGCAACCCTCATAGTCCCTTACCATTGGCCATGCTGGGTGAGGGTAGTGAGGATATTTAGGCCTAAATTATCTGAGGGATCCACAATTCCCTATTGGTGTTCTAGGGTCTCAAGCATATGTCTTTCTCAATACCTGATGTTTTTAGTTACAAAAGTCAGAAAGTGAATCGAGTCTTTCCCTCACAAAATATGGATTGAATCCAAGCTTAGCTATAATTAGAGCAGGCCCGCTGAAATTAATGAGACATGAGTTACTTACGACTAACTTGAGTCCCTTTGATTGTAGTCCTCCTGCTGCTAATAGGATTAAATGTGGATATGTCCTCTGTGTACTTTTATGACTAAGCAGCTATATGAATTCATGGGGTCGTCGTAAGTTGACAGGCAACTTGAAGGCACCTAGAAACACATAAAGACTTCAATCATATTTATGAACAGCAGTGTGCTAAGTGTTGTTCAGATGAGAGTCCTGCTTAGACAGCAGGTCTACATTTGACAGGCCAGGTGGGAAGAGGATGATTAATGCTTGATAACAGGTAGGAAGGGAATGAGCAATGCAGAGGTTGGTATAAAGAGGCTAGCGTGAGTCACTAAAGATTTTAGTGGAGAAAAATCCCTTTCCAAGTGGTTTGGAACAAGGACTCTGAGAAAGAAGGAGGATACTGCAGACCAAGGATGTGAGGGAAAGACAAAAGGGTCAAGGTAGAGCCCATCCTATCTGAATTGTAACTCTTGATAGATTTAGGCCTGGGATCCTATGCTTGCTAACTAGAAAGTCCCATTCAGCTCAGTGAGACATATTTCTGAGCAAACATATAACAGGGGTAGAAAGTATGAAGTCCTTCAGATGCTGTTGGACTGCAGCTCTCAGCATTCCTCACTATTGGCCATACTGATTAGGATTGCTGGGAGTTGCATTCCAACAACAGGCCAGAGGGTTGTGTATTTCTTGCTGATACAGAGGACTGAGTTGGACTGGATTGAATATACAGTACATTTTCTTTTCGTTTTTACAGGTCTGAACATAAAACATATAATCTATATGTTTGTTGGGTGCAACTCTGTAAAGATGAGTAGGATGGTTACCGGTATAATGGTGGAGTGACAGCTGGTGACTCTCAAGAGAGAGGGCATTGAATTCACCAAGTCCTATCTTTAAAGGAACTACCGGTATCCAAGGCTCTGAACCTATTTTGGGGAAAGGAATTAGCACCTTGGACAGCTCATTTAAAGTTCATTTTAAAGCACAGAGCTGATTCACTGATCCCCTGATATAGAAACCACCAGTTGTCACTGTCTATAACATAAAGGGTGCCCTTTAAAGAAGAAATTCCTGACATAGCTTGGAAAATATACTTTTTTGGATTGCATTTCTCAGAATCCTTTAGCCAGTATTGCCATTGCCTTACTGGCTGAAAGATTCTTGGAGCTTTAGGGTGAAAAAGATAAGACAGAGAATTTTCCAAGCTGTGGTGGGAATCTTATGGAACATAAAGGCTTGAAACAGGAGTGGGAAACTTTTGGCTTTCTAGTTTTTTGGTAATACAGTTCCCATCAGCCAAATATGGCATGGCCCATGGTAAGAACTGTGAAATGGTCGTATAGAACAGTACTACTCAAAGTGGTGGTCTCTGGTCCATTGCCAGTCCCTGAGCCACTGGCTGCCAATCCCTGACAAGTTTACAGGAAAGAAAGAAACAATTATACCCAATTGTTTGGACACAAATTTAGTGCTGGTCCATGGCACATTGGAAGAAAACAATTGCCAGTTCTTCACGTCTGGTAGCCTGAGAAGCACTGGTCTAGAATTTTGGAGGTTAAAGGTTTTTCTCACCAGGTCTTAAATATATATTTCAAAATTGTTGAGGAATGCATTAGCAAATACAACCCAAAGAGCTTGCAAGGAAACCAGGCACACAAAAGCTGAAAAATGTGATTATTAGAGACATCCTACATTCTTCATAATCTTGGATGGCTTTGGTTTGCATTGATTTTTACTAACCTTCACTGCTGTGGGATTACAGGAGCTGTAGTTGAGCACATATAGAGTGGAATTTTATTTTATTTTATTTGTATGCTAGACGACATGTATGCATGTATATAGCAAAGTGGGCTGAAGCTAATAAGGGACAGTTATTCTTAAATGTTCTTAAACAATGATTTTCAATGCACTGTACTAGTCAGCTTTTCAGCAATTCATGTCTGCTCCTTTTCTTTTCTTTTTTTTAACCTCTCCCCTCCCCCTGCAGATGGTGATGGAAATGATACATGTCTAGAGGCTGAAGAGCAACTATTGAGGAAAAGGACTGGAAGGAGACTGAGGGTCCTAAAATCATAATAGCTGATTTGGGACGGGTGGCCAAAGAAGAAGCCCTGAGTTAGATTGCTCCCTGTGCCGTGAAGGAAATTTTCTCAACCTTAGGCAGCTCAGGTGGAGGAGAGGTGGGTGAAGGTAGGTGCTTGTTTGTCCTTCAGCAGAACCTTCTAAAACTCATCAGCCATGGGAGAGAAGTCGCACACCTGCCCCTACTGTGGGAAAGGTTTCCGGCGCAACTCACATCTGACACGCCACCTTGCTACCCACTCTGGGCTTCAGCGTCCCTTAGGTGGGAAGCGCCTTGGACAACAAGTGCCAGAGGAAGACCGCCCATACAACTGTAATTACTGTGGGAAGACATTTGCCCGCAGTGCTCACCTGGCGCGGCACCAGGAGACCCATTCTGGAGAGCGACCATACAAATGCACCTACTGTGGTAAGGCCTTTGGTCGCAATTCCCACCTTACCCGCCACCATAGCACGCACACTGGAGAACGCCCCTATGAGTGTGGGGTGTGTGGTAAAGCCTTCACCCGCAGTGCTCATGTTACCCGCCATCAGGGCACCCACACCGGGGAGCGACCTTTCCGCTGCACTCACTGTGGCAAGCGCTTCACTCGCAGTGCCCACCTCCAGCGCCATCAGGGTATCCACAGTGGAGATAAACCCTTCAACTGCCGAGACTGTGGGAAAGGCTTCACTCGGAATGCCCACCTGGAACGCCACCGTGCGACACATTCAGGCGAGAAGCCCTTCAAATGTGCCAGCTGCGGGAAAGGATTTGGGGCTGCCTCTCACCTTGTAAGACACCAGAAAACCCATAAAGTTTAGTTGGCTGGGAATTCTCCTGTCTCCACCTGAACCAGGAGCAGAATTGGCCAGTATAGAACACTTGAGAGTACTTTAATTTTCATAGCAGAATGTCTCTTTCTCACCTTTTTCTCCATTCTACAATGCTAGATGTTTATCTTGTTGCTATTTGGGAGAGAACTTTGTATGTGTAACACATTCAAGTGATGTTGCCATGTGGTCTACAGAGAGACTGAAGGCAATGTGAACTTCTCCCACTCAGTTCAGCTACAGCTCCGGGAAAGAAATTTTTAGATGCTGAAACTACAGACTCTTGTCTGCTCCTTTCCCCCACCCCATATGGGGAGGGGAGATACCAAACTTGCCTGATGCCTTCTGTCTTTGTACATACAAAGTATTATATGTGAAGGCTATTTGTGAAGCCTAGCTTGTCTGTCAGGAAAGATGCCACACTGAATTGCAACAAGAAGGGCAAGAAAAACTCAATGGAGACCCTGCAAGATGCATTGGAATTCTTCTCTCCCCTACAGCATCACTAGGGATGATGTGGTCATGTTGTAAACACATCAGTGGAGATAAAATTTGTTTCTGGAAATTCTCTTGCAATGAACATAGCATAGCTCTTCCTTTGACTTTAGACACTGTGGCTAAGGGATGCTGGTTAGAGCATATTTACATTTCCCTGAATTGTCCAGTAGGACAGGAATCTAGAGGTGCTTTGCCTGCCTCTTGAAATTTCAGTGCCCGCTAACCAGAAGGAGCTATGCTTTTTATTTTAAAGCCAACTTTTCCATACCACAACCAGTCTCTGCAGATTGCTTTACAGTCATCTACAGTTGTCATCTACAGAGTGTTCTAATGCTAAGTATTGCATGAACCAGCTAGCCATGCTTCGTTTTAGGAAATTCTGTTCCATCTCCCTGGTTTTTGGCCTTTGCAGCTGCATTCTCTTACTATTGAATAGGCTTTGTCCTCACTGAGTAATTTGGGATGGGGGCAGAGAGATTTGTTCCTGTATATTTTTAACCGTAAAGATTATTTCTTCTTTTGGAAACTTTGGGGCGCTCCCAAGCATGCAGATAATCTCCCTCTTATTTCTTGTTACACTTGTTTTGGTGATAACTCAGCACTCAAGTTTGCTATCAGTATGGATGGTCATTTGTGCTCATAGCCATCCAATAGAATATTGGATGCTTTGCATATGGAGAACTAAGGAAGAAGTAATGACATTATGCATATCTTCTGCTACATGGGGCTCAGTGGAAGTCTCAATTCACCCTCTCCAAGAACTCTTGTGTCCTGTAAGTTTTGTGTCTCTCAGAACTTCAGTCTCTTCAGTGAATCTTAGCTGCTTCTGCCTCTCCGCCCCCACCTTTTACAAAAATAGTGACTGATATAGTTAACTGACATGCTTCACAGCCACATATCTCCAGTGTGGTGTAGAAATAGTTTTAAAAATTACATCCCAAATTAGTTACTGTTTATTTTTAAATGTCTTTTAAAACATAACTTCTACTGAATTTTTAAATGGGATGTGGGGGATGTAGAGGGTGAGTTGTATATGATACTGTCATCTGTCTCAGACTGAAATGTTCCGTATATTTTCTTTTGCAAAAGATGCTGATGGGGACAGTTGTAACGTGAAGTAAACTATTGAAGCTGTAGCTCAGACAGCCTGCTGCCGTGAAGCGCACAGTAGCTGAAGTGGCTAGCAGTTTTTTTTTAAAGTCCCTAAAACAGTCTGTTGACTCAGACCTGCGGCCCACAGAAGTACTGCTTTGCTTTGCTGTGTTCCTGGAATTTCATCTAAATGATACATCCCAGTACCTCATTCTGTGTGACTCTTAGGTAATATGACCTTTCTCCAGATTTGTGGCTTTTTGAGGGTATGGGACAACTCAACTCTTCAGAAATAATAATGACTAAACAAAGACTTGGCTGGTTTTTTTTGCATCAAGGCCCTGGTAGAGAGCACCTACAATGCCACTAACAAGTTAAATATGATATTTGGTTTTGGCAACAACATTGGGCACATTTGAGTATGCAGTATGTATGGATTTTAATTTGGGCTCCTTGGAATCAGGGACATGAAATTACTCAGAATGATTGCAAGTGGAGAAAAAATAATCATAAAAAGTTTTCTTTAGAAAAGAAAAGAAAATGAAATTTTATAAATGAGAATAATCATAGCTAAGAACTAACAACGATCTTTAGAGCAATCCCTCCATTGGTTGTAGTAGGAGAGAATATGTTTTGTAACCACTTCATTAGTTCTCCAAATAGTAGTCTTACATTTTTTAAAGCCTAAGTGTGTTGTATCAAAGGGAACTGCAAGATACATCCAGCCATTCTTTTCTCTCTGAGGTTTCTGAACTCGTTGTTATTACAAATTGGAGGAACTAACTCTTGTACACCAGAATGCCATCTTGGTGGCCACCTTGATCTAGAAGAAGACACATGGAGTCCCTGAAAAGAATACCAGGGATGATGAATTGAAATCAATTCGCTACATGCTCTGGTGTAACTTCATATGTTCTTCTACATGTGTGTACTTAGTATGCCAGCAAAGACAGTGTGGAAATATTGGAACCACAAGCCTTTATTCCTTTTGTGCTGTTACTTGGTGTAGTAATGACTTGTGCTAGTTGTTTTTCTTTGCCTTGCATTCCCAGGGCCCAGAAGTTGCTGGCAGTAGACCTGGGGTAGGCTCCCTTATCTTAAATAGCCATTACAGCCTTTTAACTGCCTCAGTGGTTCATTTTCCAAGGTCAGGCTTTGTTATTGTGAATACAGATTTCCCTACTACATTTGCCCCCCTCCACAGCGTGAAATTTAAAAGGATGAGGATTTTTGTATCCTGCTTTGACAGTGGAGTATTTAATCTCAAATTGGTGCAAAGGCACCAGTGTGAACAAGAGTAGTTTAGTCACCAGTACAGTCCAGAGAGTACAGGAGAAGAACACTGTACTGCTGTTTGTGAGTGTGAAATATGAATGCATAGAAAATGAATGAATAAAGAAATTCTATGTGGTGTCCACCACTGTGAAGGCAGAAAATGGCCAGCATTTTGAAATAACAATGTGGTTTCTAAATGGAGATGGAAGAATAGTGGAAGAGCCCGTAACATCAAAACCTGATTTTCTTCCTGCAGCCTTGTGAAGACACATGATGGATCTTAGGAGAGAATTAGCCTGTCAGCTGTGTAATTCCGTAAGGAGCAAAAGGGGAAAGATTTACTAGAGTTGCTAACTTTGCATTTGTCCAAAAAAGAAAAGACAAGAAGAGAGAGAGAGGCTATCATCCTATGCTTAAATGGTCATTTCTGTTAAGATATTTTTGCATGTATTTCTGCTGTACACAGGTTCTGTTGTATGAGAACTTGGAACTGGTACTCAGAATACCAAGTATTTGTTAGTCACCTGTTTTTTCAAGCATGGTTTGGTATGTGTGACATAACCTGTTATCCGTACAATTACTCCCCCCTGTAAATCCTCCAGCAATGTGTCTGAAATAATGAGAAGATGTTCCTTGTGTACAAGGATGTAGCTGGGGGAGGAAAATGAGGTGCTTTCCCCCTCTGCAAATAGCGATTATGGCCCTTGTGAAATTTTCCTTCAGCCCTCAAATTTCTAGCATTGCAGAGAGTGACACATTGAAAATGGTTCACACCTAGTACTCTGATATTTGCTATGTTTGGATTCCCTTGCTAACTGTCTTTCCCTTTTCTTCAGATGCTTAAAATGTATTTCTAAAATGTTCAATGGAAGTTTTAAGCTACTGCAATGCTAGACATTTCCTTTGGGTGGACGGAATTCTTGTTTGAAGGGGCAACGGCCTTATTTTCCCCCACCGTAGCTACATGCCTGCTTGATTAGAACAATAAGCTGTTTAAAAGCATGTGCTCATCCTTGCAGACAGAGAAATTAATATCAGTTTTTTCAGTGCTTTACTTCCAAGCTCTGTTAGTTCTGTAGATACAATAGGAAGTCTCATTTCCAATGGGGCAGGGTTGTACTCTAGAGAAAGTATGGCAAAGACCATATGGATTTCAATAGGAGTTACAAGTAGAAAACCTGGAAGAAAATCAGGGAGAGTGGTTTTGTTCCATGGAGTTTTGTGTTGTGAAAAAAAAATGGAGGGTTTTTTTGGTGAAAAAATATGGAGACTTCTGAGGAACAAGGAAAAGACTCTGATGAAAACTTTTGTGGAATGAGTGAAATGCTTTTGAGGTAAGTTTTGGCCCACTCAGAATGTATAATGTGAATATCTCTTACATAAGACAATCTACAGAGTTAGAGAATAAGAATACGTGTGTATACTGTGGATGTATATAACATACAGTTCCCAGGTGCATTCCCATACTTAGAGTGCTGTTGCCTTTAGGAAGGAAGCAGTCAGGGCTTTTGTTGCTTGTGAATTGTTTCTTGCCTTACTTCTAGTAACCTTCAACGTAGTTTGGAGATAGTCATTAGAAGCAAGTATCCTGCACGCACTTGACCTTCTGACCTGGCCCCTTTTGGCCCATCATGGATATCCCACTGCAAAAGTTAGGGATTTTTGTAATTTAGGGGCTGCAGTCCTACACAGACATGCCTGTGTCCACTAAACAAAGTGGGTCCTACTTCTGTGTAAAAGTGCACAGGGTTCTTCTGCCTATTTCAGAACTATGCCAAAAGTACTGTTTTATATGCTAATCGAATTACAAATGATGAGTGTTATGTTAAGCAGTAAAATAAGTTTAAGCAGAAAAATAAGTTTTAAGTTTGATAAATATTGCATAGAATTCCATTCCTCTCTCCATGTTTGTTGTTTGTTTGTGTGTGTGTGTGTGTGTGTGTGTGTATGTTTTCTAGAAAGAAACAGATTTTTGCTCCCAAGGCTTTGGACGTTCCAGAAGTGTTTCATCTCTGTTTAGAAAAGCCTAACATTCACTGCACTGCAGCCCCGTGCTGTTTTCTTTATCTGGTCTATGAGTTTGGTAGGACAACAGCTGTAGGGCAGAAACGACAAATGACAAACATTTTTTAAAAAAATCAAAAACTGTAGAGTGCATATAGATGATCCTTTTTCAGAGCTGGAGGCAGTATGTAACACAGTCACTGCTGGTGATACATGTTCATTTTTTGTGTGTATAAAAGTGGACTCTGGTTAAACCAGTTATGCAGATTTCTATAATAGTACTTCAAGCCTTCCTTGGAGAAAAAGCAAAAATGAACTCCCAGCAGAACCCCAATAGATGTTTCTCTGTTTGTCACTGAGACTTTTTCAATAGTAGCATGTACAAATTAAGCTGTTTTCTTGGTGTCGACGTACACTCTCCAGTTTATGGAAGGGATGCATTTAGCTTGCTCATCTCCACTCTCTCACATGATTCTTATTATGTGGGGAATTCATGCAGAGGACGAATTATGTTATTAATTATGATTCCCTCCTAGGATGGCCACTGATGCATGTCAGAAAAGAGGATAACCATCACCATAGAGAGGATCCAAATCTACATTAACATATGTTAATTTATATGTTTAGACGCAAATGTGGAGATAATGACTACAATTTAAGCAGAAGTACATTATGTCTTGTTGTGTCTCTTCAAGTCATTTCAGACTTATGACTTAAGGTGAACCTATCACAGGGTTTTCTGGGGGCTGAGAGTATGTGACTCACTCAGGGTTGCCCAGGAGGGTTTCCATGGCTAAGTGGGGAATCAAACCCTGGTCTCCAGGGTCCTACGCCAACTCTCAAATCACTTCACCATGCTGGGTCTCTACAGTATATCTTACTGTGGTGAAAACGTTTGGCCAGCTGATCTCTGGACCTGCACAGCCTGCTGTCCGGGCATCAATGCCTGAGGAATCATTTGAGGAACCCTTGCCTCCCCGCCTTATCATGATTCTTTATCTTTGAACTAGACTTGGGCTGGACAGGCCTTCACACAGAAGACTCTTTCAAAAAGACGAGTGTCCTCTGGCAGGTCTTTAGATAGAGGACTGCTCTTTGTAAAATAGAACACATGGTCCTGTTTTGTCTACTGTCCTCATACCTGAAGCAGGTTTTATTTTTTAATTTTTGCTTAGTATGTGAGCATACCTTCTACTACCTAGATTTTTAAAAGAAAAAGTGGATTCCTAACAATTTTAACATAATACCCCCCCGTTCACATTTTTCCTTATGCTAATAGATGAAAGAGATATAACTAAAAAGAGTTTAGCCATTTAAAAAGACACAAAAGAGTGAGGAAACCATCTCTCAAGTACTTCGAATAACATTTCACCTCACGCTAGTTTCTGTACACACAACCACAATACTGTGATGAATACTAGTAATGGAGACCAAACCTATGGAAGTGTTCTTGTAAATTCACTTGCGTGAAGAGTTAGCATGGCTACGTATGGCAAACCAAGTTACCATGAGGTGATTGCTGTTGTGTGTTTTCATTTACAGCTCAGGGTAACCCTACCATGAAGCAGTCACAGCGATTTCTTAGCATGATTTTTTTCAGAGCAGGTTTGACGTTGCCTTCCGCTGAGGCTGAGAGAGTGACTCACTCCATGGCCAAGCTGGAATTTGAACGCTGGTCTCCCAAAGTCATAGTCCAGCACTCAAACCACTACACTACACTAGCTCTCATGAGGTAAATATTCCTTTTTCATTCCTCTGAATACGTGGACTTTAGTATCTTCAGTATCCCCCCCACCAAAAAGCAGACATCCTCCAGATGCCTGTGACCTATAATATCCAGCCAGACTCAAAGTGATAAGAGTTGTAGCCCAGCTTATGGGGAAGGTACTGAGATGGGGAGAGCTGACATAGGCCTTCAGTCCTTTGTCCTCCCCCTACTTTGCCCTTCAGAATATTTTCAGGGTTTCATTAAATGTAAAACTAAGGCACTCTAACACGAAGGCATTACAACAAGAGAATAACGGGAAAAAGTATGGTCAGTTTAAGGTTGACCTGATATTTTGGAAAGAAAAAGGTGTCTTCCCCCCCCAGCTTTTCCATGAGCCTGGGGACAGTTCTTTGTGGAGAAAAATCTCAATCCTATTATGAAAGGGGGAAGCTTCATTTATCTTAAAGATCAACAGATTTTACAAGCTTTTATGTCCATTTAACCAATGAGATATACAGAAGTATATGTGAACTGTCTATTGATGTCTTGGATCTACCAGAGTTTGGAACTTTGTCAGCCAAAAAAGGAGCTGGTGCCATTTTAAAAATTTGTTAGTCTTTAAGGTGCCAGAAAACTTCATTGTTTTTACTGCAACAGGACTACCCATCCAGAAGTTGTAGTCTCACTCCAGTTCTTTACCCCTGGGCCCAATGTAACACTGATTTAAAAACTAGATTTTTCCTTTCAGGTACAACATGATCAGCTTCCTCTGTGATCTCAGAGTGAAAACTGTGGTGTCCTGGTAAGGTACACCATAACAGTGGTACTAAAGAATATATACTAATATGCAGAGGTTCCAGGGGTTACTTCTTGGAAAAGGTTTGCAAGTATTGCACAGGACCTCTGCTGGCGTAGAGAATATTGAATTAGATGGACAGATGGAGTGACCTGGTAGAAGGCCAGTTCCTAAAACTTCCAAGCAGAGCTTGGAGAAACTACTTTTTGGTGATTCTGGAAGCTATACTCCAAAAAAATTAGCATTCCAGCTCTGAAAATTCCCCAGCCCCAGTCGACCAAATATTTATGAGAAGTGTAGATCCTTCAGGGTTTAGGTTTTGTAAAAAGAAAGCCCAGAGTTACAATATACTATTATCAAGATATATGGCTTCTCTACAAGTCTATGATCGTAAACAGAATGTAAACATTATTGACAGCACCATTGGTGTTCTGTTGGCCCTTTAATTAATTGTTTCTTGGAGAATGCAGCATCTTTGCTATAGTGAATTGAATCATTCTTGCTTCCTGTTTCGAAAAGAAAGAGACCTTTATTGAACTCATGAAGGAGGAAAAAAGAAGGCAGAATAAATATATAACTATTCTCTTCCTTTTCACAGGTAGTGAAATCTGAATAGGGAAGTTCTGGCCCTAAAACTAGTTTGGCTACAACTCCCATCATCCCCTGCCACAGGCTTTTGGGAATTCCAAACCATTGAGAGAGCCAAGGGTTCTTTATCTAAGGCCTATTCTACAGATGTAAGTGCTAGAATTCTAGTGGCATATGCTTTAGGATTTAAAAAAAAAAAAAATCAGCAGAGTAGGGGGGAACTTTGATCTTAGCTGTCTGCCAGCCATGATGGTTTTCTATTTATCAAGTGTGTTGGCAGAGGGGTGTCTTTGAAAAGATGGTCTCTTGGCTGCACCAGAAAAGGGTATTGCCAATTCTACCCTTCCCATTTTGTTACACATGTAAACCACGTCTCATTCTTCAAGAGTTGGGCTCAGGCTGATGTGCAGTTATCTTCCGTTCACACTAGTCAGTGCTTTTACTTTGTTCACTGCTTTCTGAGAGCAGTCTTGAACTCACTGTGCTCAATTAATAGCAAAACCAGAGAGGAACAGAAATGACAGTATTTATTTTGGAATGTGTTCTGCTCTACATGTTGGATTACTGGAAGAACAAATAGTCATATCTCCTGTTAATGTTCCCATCTTAAATATTTTTCTCTGAATCTAATCTTACCAGTTTTGACAGAGTTAATTTTCCAGTACGCGGGCTCAGAATCAAAGCATGATTTTAATTTCCAGTTTATGATTTAGTAGGTGTTGCCAGGCAAAAGTGTGACTTCCAGCTAGTGGATAATAGAGGGAAATGTATATCATTATGCAGAAGGCTTCAGAGTGTGTGTACAGGTAAACCACTTATCTCGGTGGTTCTTGTTTTCCCATCCTAGCCTGGTACCATCTATGGGGCCAGTTCTTTTAAGGCACTCACTTTATATTGGTTCAGCTTGACCTTCCTGAATCTATCTTTGTCTTTCTGAAGGGGTGGAGCAGATTGATCTTACTTTGCTTATATATTGTTTGTAGGTGGGGATGGGCTGGGATTGATTTTGTATTGTTTTGACTGTTTTTGTATTTTCTATGATTAGTATTACTGCCAATGGGTATACCTAAAAAGTAGTCATAAATGCTGTTGCAGCTGTATCATAGCCAAATTGCAATCTGGGTTCTCTACTACTATCTATTGCTTTTCCAGGTATTGCCCCTGGTATCTTATTCTAATTTCCTATTGTACTAACAGTGTCCTTTCTCTGTATCAAATAAACTTTTTTTTGGCGGATTTTGAAATGCTTCCGTTGGTTATCATTCATCCTAAGGAGACCGGGTTCTCAGTTACAATAAGTTGGCATGGCTAGGGGCCTTGGGTAGTTGCCCACATAAAGTGCATTGGTCTACACTTTCCTCTTTTCTAATGGGTACAAAATGCAGGGGGCCATAGGTCAATATGACCATAATACAGTAGTTCCCTCTTATTACCAGAGGGTACATTCCAAGACCTTTCAACAGATACCTAGAACCACAGATAGTACTTAACCCTAGATCATCACCAAAAGTAGCCCTCTAGCTTCACAGAAGACTCTCTATGGTCCCTATGAAGCTAGAGGGCTACGTCCGGTGATGCCAGGGCCATTTCCTGTGGCAGTGTTAGTGGAGAGGTGATTAAAGTTGGGGGGAGGCAGGCAAGGTGCGGGTGGCAAGATTCAGAGGAGGCTCCATGGGTGCCATCATCTGAACATTGGGGGGATATATCAGGACAAAGGGCGAGAAGGAGAAAGTTGAGTGTGAGGGCAGAGGTTGTCCATGGGTAACTGAATCCACAAATAAGAGAAGATCCCTGTATACCAGTATTTCAAGAATCTGGCCCAGGAGCAGATTGAGAAGTGATATGATGGCCATCTTTAAACATCTGAAGCATTGTCACACAGAAGGTGGAATGAGCAATTGGATCCAAACCAATCAATCCAACTTACAAGAAAGGAGATCCAAGTGAATATCAGGGAGAACTTCCTGATGTTAAGAGCTGTCCAGCGTTCAAATAGGCTCCAGAGGTCAGTGGACTCTTTTTCATGGGTGATTTTTAAACAGAAATTGAGTGCCCACCTCTCAGGTTACTTAGTGGTGGTTTGCTGTACTGGCAAGGGAATAAGTAAATGGCCTTTGGCGTCCCTTTCAACTCTATGATTCCTGAAAGTTTCTGGAGCTGATGCATGGAATATCCCTGAGATCCATAAAAGGATCCGTTTGACTAACTGAAGTCCCACCCATTTTCAGCAGCTGCTCCCTGAGTTTGACTAAGGGTGGATCCAGCCTGTGGTGTTTCCAGGCCTCTGCACTCAGCTAGAAAGAAAGGGATGTGAACATTAGGAAATATTTAAAGGGAAAGAGGTGCACACAAAGACAGCACACATATATTTGGAATGTGTACTGTTGGTCTTATGAATGCTATGATCCCACCAGACAACTTAAAAGCAAAAACCATACTACTTTCAGGATTATGCATAACATATTGGTATTTTCAGCTCAGTAGCAGCAAATGCAAGAGAAGTTTTTAGGACTGTGACTGAGAGACCAGGCTAAATTGGGAAATTCTCAGTTTACATGACTTGCTTTGACCATAATAAATTCAAAGTACTGGATGTCTCCAGACAGAGTGTTCTTCAGCTATGAATCAGAAGGCACTGCAGCTATTTCCTCCTTAATGGTTTCAAAAAATGAGAAAAGTGGCTAGAAGAAAGCATTAGGAGTGAAGGGAATGGTGTTAGAAGGCCCTCAAAAATTCAGGCAGTGAAGCATTGTGATGGTGAGATAGAAGCTTCATCAGCTCTCCAAATCTGCAGTAATATTGCCATTCTTGCATTCTTGCCAAGTGGCTCCTCCCGAAACTGCAAACCCCAGGATTCCATAGGATGTTGAAAGTGGAATCATAGCACTATAACAGGCTAGTGAGAAATGGTCTCAGTGATAACTCCATGAATTTCATTGGGTTTTGTTAAGCAAGGAATATTCAAGGGTGATTTGCCATTGCCTTCTTCTGAAGTATAGCCTGTGGCATCTGGTATTCTTTGGTTGTCCCCCATCCAAGTATTAATCAAACCAGAGTCGGCTTATCTCCCAAGATCAGATGGAACGTAGTGCCTTCAGGACACCTAGAACAAAGCATTTCAATTGCTATATATAGTTTGTAGTGTTCCATTCCATTCCAACATTCTGTTCCACTCCCTCCACATACCAGCATACTCCCCCAACATTCTGTCACATGGATGTAGATGAAGCTTGTACCAAGCAACTGCCTTCTGCCAAAATAAAATAAAAATAAAGTACCTCTTAAGAAGAAAAAGACAGACAAATCACACAATCTCCTTTGAGTGGTAACACTAGTGAGAGGAGTGTTCTCTCTGAGAATACCCTAGGAAGCATTTTCATGAATTAATTACAATTTGACCCAGTCCAACACTCTAGTGCTACACCAGGGTGGGCAACCATGGCCCTCCAAGAGTGTTATTCAGATTTTCAGGGATACACACACACACACACACACACACACACACACACACAAGTGGGTTTCAATTTATGGCAGGATTGAGTTCCCAGACTTGTGATATAAATGGAGAGTGATAAGGGGAGCAAGTTCCATAAGGTGCTGTGCTCCCTACCCTTTTTTGCAGCTTGATGGTCTCCCTGATGTTTTTGACTACAACTCCCATCACTGGTCATCCTGGCTGAGTCTGATGGGAGTTGTAGTCTAAAACATCTGAAAGGCACCAAGCTGGGACAAGTTAGTCTGTTACATCACTATGATAACTTTGCAAAGAGGAATTACTTCTTGGATCAAACACTAGTTGGTGCTGCTCCAAAAAGTAATTATTCAAATTAAAAGTATACATAACTCTATACTGCCCATCTAACTTTTTTTTATTTTTCATAACGACAAGTGGACATTGAGTTGGCATTTTTAGCAGCTTGTGAGGCCCCTGGAAGGTTCTAAGGACAGAAAAATGGACTGTGACCAAAGGAACTAATAGGAACTAGAGTCAAGCTGGGCCATAGCCTTTGGCAAAGTGAGACACTTGCCTCAAGCAGCAGAAACTAAAGAGTAACAACAGCAGTTGGAGGGCAGAGCTGTGTGTGCTACATGGCCTATCTTGCATCCCCATAACTAGTCTACCACTCTCGGGGTAGCAAGGGATGTTGCTTCATTCTAAGTGTTGAAGTAAGAATCAAATCTTGTTGGCAGCTTTTGCACATGAGTTGGGGAAGGGCAGCATCTAGTCCTTTGGCCTCAGAGTGTCAAAATCTGGCAGACGCTATACAGCTGGGTCTCCATTTACATTGGGCTTGTGTTCCTGGACTCACAATGTAAAATGAGCCTAACATAAACAGGGGTGAGCCAGTTCATCAGGGAATCACTGGCGACCAGAGGATGTGTTCCAACAGAGCTGACGTGGCCACAAAGTTAAAGATATTACTTCAACTGCCACCAATTTTAGAGATTGTTTTTAAAAAATTACAAGGTAGAGAAATGTGCAGTTGCTCTCCAGAGGAACCCAAAGAAGTAGCAATGGCTGAGCCCAACCAGGATTGGCTGGAGTAAGGTGGCTTGCAATTAGACAACAGTTCCTCTTCAAAGGAACACACAGAGAGTAACTGGTAAGAACTATGTTCTTCAACTGTGCCTTATCCATGCTGCTTTCCAGGAGAGAAAGCACATCAGGAGAGAGAGAGTGGTAACTCATCTTCTGCTGTGTAATAGAATCAGAATTGGAAGATGCCTCATGGGCTATTGAGTCCGAACTCCTGCACACTGCAGAATCAAGAGCCTTCTCTGCTCATGGCAGTCTTCTATCTTCTCCAGCTGGTTTGACAAATGAACAAAACAGACTCTAGTTGTTCATTGGTACCTAAGCAAGCAGAAGTAACCATTTCTAGGCACATCTAATTCCAATTTCTTCCTCCCCCTCACATATCTTCTTAAGAAGGCAAGCAAAACCACTTCCAGCAGTGTCAAGACTGCAGTTGTGTTCTCCCCATCCCCAATTTAGGCAGGTGAAAGAAAATCAGTCCAGTCGCACATTTTCTTACCGCTTAAGACTGCATGCCAAAGCTTGAAACAGCCTTGCTCTTCCACCTCAACCTCATTTCCTTGCCTCTCCCTCCTTGTTTCCCCACCTTGCTCAGCTTCACTGGGAGAGCTATGCATTATGAGTGAGAGATTTATCTATTTCTGCAGAAATGTTCCAAATTGGAAATGTTCTAAATTGGGGCAACATGAATTGAGAGTTGCCTGTATACAGCACACAGCTGGGTGTCAGACTATGGACCATGAGATCAAATGGAAATTAAATGCAGAAACTGCTGTCAGCGAGAACTGCATTACTAGCTGTAGCCATTCACAAGACTGGTGCTGATAACACAAACATCCTTCTGCCAGGTAAGCCAGCTCTCATAGGCAATATGGAAAGCATTCCAGTTCAAATCACTAGAGGTGATAAAGTGGAACTTCCTCATGAACTGTAACTCAGCAGTCTGCTTCCTCTGTGAAGAAACAAGTGAGAGCAGGCTATATTAATTAACAAGCTCAGGAGCTTGGAAAAGTTGCTTTTTTTTTTTTTTTTACTACAACTGCCCCAATTACTGAACCAGGAATCGCCATGCATGTGGGGGCATTCAGGAGCTGAAGTACACAAAAAGAACATTTCCTGGCTCTGCATGTGAGTACTTTCTCCTTTCCCCCCTGTGGAATTATGGGTGGTTTAATTCATTACAGGGGTGGGAATCTATGGGGGAGGCAGGTTGGTGGCTGGAAGCAACAAGTGGGTGGTTTTCTCCTTGCTTCTTTCTCTCATCATTCCACTCTTTTTCACCCACATCCACCCAGAAGGGCACCTGTAGAAAGTTTTTGAATTTGGGCAGTGGGTGGGTTTTTACATGAAATTAGGCCAGGGGGGCTGCAGTTTGCCCATTCCTAGGCTAGACTGCCAGGTGAACAACCAAAGTGAACAAGAAGCCTACCCTATCAACACACCAAAGGCCAATTTATTCCAGCACCCTGTTTTATTACACATGGATGCTTCTTGGAAGACAGTAGCATAGCAGAACCAGGCTGGCAGGGTCCTGGGACCTTTGGATCAGGAGGAATATTGATATCCTCTGCCTCACCACCAAGATTTCCTGGGTCCCTTTCAGCACAGTTGCAATTTTCAGAAAGGTTTGATAAGGGACTTAGACTTCTCTGGTCCACTCTGGGGTGCAGCAAGGTGGGGTGCAAAAGGAGGACATCGCCACCCAGTAAGCATGGTGCAGTAGTTTGTGTTGGACTAGGATTCTGAGAAACTAAGATTTGAACCCCCTGCTCAGTCATGGAAACCTACTGGGTGACTTTGGCGGGTCTCACATTCTCAGTCTTAAGAGGAAGGCAGTGCCAACCTCCCTCTGAATAAACATTGTCAAGAAAATGCTATGCTAGAGTTGCCCCGAGTGGACTTGAAAGCACACAACAATTCTGTCCCCTGCAATCAATTCTCCACCAGTCCCCAAATGTCTAGCATTGTAGAGTGTGAGACATCAAAGCCTTTCAAACCTAGAACAGTGTTTGCAAATCCTTGGTACATTTGTCCTCCCCAACCCCTTTTTTCTTTGGATGCCTAAATTGTATTTCTAAATGTTCAACTGAAGTTTAAGCTACTGCAGTGTTAAAAATTTGGGATCTGAAGTGACAACTCATGGGATGGGGCAGAAATCTTATTCGTGGGACAAAATTTGCTCCATCCTTACACCCTTGAGGCCACAACCCTGAACTGGGAGCCCCCTGACAGATACCCCAATGCCCTTGCCAAACAACAAATCCCAGGATTCCATAGCATAAAGTTGTATGAAACCACTACAGCTGTGCCAGGTAGACCTCGGGGGTTAAAGCTGCATCTCAACCAGCAATAAGACCCACTTCCCTTTTGTTAGGCCTTTTCCACACTACACTGTTATAGTGCTATTATTCCACTTTCAGCATCCTATGGAATCCTGGGGTTTGTAGTTTCGGGGGGGGGCTTTAGATTCTCAGCCAGAGAGCTCTTGGGCCTCAGTAAACTACAAACCCCAGAATTCGACAGGATGCTGAAAGCGGAATGATGGCACTATAACAGTGCTGTGCGGCAATGGCCTTATTCTCTCCCGAGCTCTCCAAGGCCATTTCCGCACTAGCCTGTTATAGTGCGATGATTCCACTTTCAACCTCCTCTGGCATCCTGGGGTTTGCAGTTTCGGGAGGGGAAACTGCAAACCCCAGGATGCCAGAGGATGTTGAAAGTGGAATCATCGCGCTATAACAGGCTAGTGCGATCACGTAGAGGCGGAGGGAGGCTTCCGGGCGGCCTCACCCTCTCCGGCGCTCTGGGTTTGGGGTTTGTTCCGCATGTAAGACGGAGGTGATGCCGCTAGAGGGCTCTGGCCATTGTCAAAAAACACACACAGAGAGAGAGAGAGAGATCCAGAGAGAGGGGACTGTGCTCATTTTTATTTTTTCCTCTCTGCCGCTGACGATTTTGGGGGGCTGAACTTCCCAGGTCAGAACCAGAGAGAGAGAGAGAGAGAGGAAAGGAAGCCTTGTTGATGTTTCTTCTGCTTTCGTAGCAGCGGCAGCAGCAGCCGCCCAGACAGGGGATCGCCTTCAGTTCCAAGCGATCTGCCCAGCTTTTTTCCAATCTACCCGAGCCTGTAGTTCTTTTTTCCTCCTTCCTTCTCCTCCGATCCCGCCTCCGATTCTTTCTTCTTCGTACAAGGCGAGACTCGGGACTCTTGCAGCTTCAAGGAGCCAGTTCTGAAGCCAGACAGACTGACTTCCAGGTAAAACTCTTGACGATTTGGGGTTGGACGCCACCCAAAAGTCCAGCAACGCAGCCAGACAACTTCCTAGCGAAGGGGGAGGAGGAAAAAAGCACGCACCACACACACACACACACACACACAATCACACAATCAGAGGATCCAAGGAAGGGCTTGATCTCTTGGCGCTTCTGCTTTTTTCATGCGCGCGTTTAGTTGTGCGCCCCCCCTGTTTGCAAAGAACACCCTTCTCTTCTCCTCCTCCCTCTCGATAGATTTTAATTAAAAATCCGGATTGTTCCCAATAGATATGAACAAGAGACTTAAAGGGGAGGGGGGAACGGAAGGAAGGGGAAGGCCTTTAAAAACGTGAGAATGACGTGGTGCCTGACGTGGATGGGTAGGTGGAGGAACCACTAGGAAAGACTGCCATCTCTTGCCCATCCCACCCATGCCCGCGCTCCTCCAGATGCAGGGATGCACGCGTATCTCCAAAAATCTGGGTGCTGGGGTGAAGAAGTTCAAGCAGGTGAAGCCTTTCCCCAGTGATGGTGGTGGAGGATCTGTTGCTCCTCCAGGTACAGAAAAAAGCTGCACCTGTTGGGCTTTTGGCCTGTTGTCAGGTTAACAAACCTTGCTTGAGAGGCAGGAGGTGGAGCAGGGGCAATGTGGAGGGCACCACCCATCATCCTAAGGACAGGCCATGCTGGCCAAGGCTGATGGGAGCTGGAGCCCAGATGTTTCCCCCTGGATACACTCTAGAGGGTAAAAGGATTGTTTCAGAGGGTTTGTTAACCTTTGAGATCAGGAGAGCAAATGGTGTCAGTGAAGGTCTAGTCAGTTACAGGCCCAGGAAACAGGGTTGGTCTTGGATTCTGAGCAGGGGACACTTATTCTTTCAGAGGCCAGAGCCTTCTGCAGAAGTGACTGATGTATTTTGCTGAGATACAGTGGGCCCTTCTGGACCCATGCCAGAGACCTGTCTACAGGGACATTGTGCAGGACAATTATGGGACTCTACTCTCGCTAGGTAAGGACTTTTTATTTATTTCTTTTTCTTTATTTCTTTCTTTCAAAAACAAACAAACAAACAAACAAACAAACAAAAAGGAGTGCAGTACAGGCTCAGAGATTGCAACTCGAGATTCCCAGAGATACAAAACGGCTGGAGAGAGCTGCATTGACTTCTGCTGGTTTAAGAATATGCACACTTTGGGGTTACACAGAACTCTTAATCCAGGTTGACCGTGGAATTTGTGTCGACCCAGAAGAAAGCATATTGTGACACCAACAGAATTTGTTCCAGTATGAATTTATCAGATTTATCAGGACAGGTCGTCCTTTGTAAGATCTTAGAAAAGGCTCTGAAGATTAGGAGAACTCCATCTTGTTGTAGATGGAGACAGTAAAAAAAAATAAAAGTTATGTGTGTATTTCCTGGCTTCATAGAGTCAGCAATTGTACATCAAAGAATAGTCACAGTGTTTTGTGATTGTGAACAAAATGAATAAGTCTGGTGGAATTCCCACAGAATTCTGCCAGTTAGACAAATGTAAAGAATTAGATTAAGCAGAGTTTGGCCTATGGTATTTTATGCCACAGTTCAGGGTTGGTCTTCTCAAGGTGACAACCTCCCTCAGCCCCATATAGAAAACAATGCTCTTTAAGTTATAACATACATAATGGTTTGATTTTGTCATTAAAAAAATTCTTGCTGTATAACTTATTGCGTCCAAATAACTTTGCCTGGGTAATGCCACAAGGAATGATTCCAAACTCTCAAGGTAAAGTATCCAGTTGAAATCTAAGGTAACAGCTATTGAAATTACACCACCTTTCCCCCATGCTGGCTTCACTCTCTTTCCTTTGGTAGATGGAGGAACCATGAACCCCAATCCCCAGCCTGGAGGCGCTGAAGCCACGCAGACCCAGAAACAGGTCCCAGGACGGTCCGACGGGTCTCTTTACCCTGGTCAGAGTCAAGCTGGGCAACAGGGAGAAGATGCAGGGAAAGGATGGGTCAAGCCACCTCTTCTTCCACCAGTGCCAAAAGACAACCCCCCTATCCCACCTCGGGTATACATGGGGCCCAGTCCTAGCTTGTGCGTCCAGTGTGGAGAGAGTCTTGCCCAGGCTCAGCACAGCCTTGTCCAGCCCCAGAGGGCACCCCGCTCTGTTGACAAGCTTTACCCATGTGCTGACTGTGGGAAAAGCTTTGGCGTGAGCTCCCATCTTACAATTCACCGGCGAATCCACACAGGAGAGAAACCGTATGAGTGCAACGAGTGTGGGAAGAGGTTTAGCCAGAGCTCAACCTTGGTCCTCCATCGCCGCATCCACACTGGGGAGAAGCCCTACAAGTGCACTGATTGTGGGAAGTGCTTCTCTGTGAGTTCTCACCTGACAAAGCACCAGAGAGTCCACACGGGTGAGAAGCCATATGAGTGCCAAGCATGTGGGAAAAGGTTCAGCCAGAGTTCCACTCTCATCCTCCACCAGAGGATCCACACGGGGGAGAGGCCTTATAAATGTGACGAGTGTGGGAAAACCTTCAGTGTCAGCTCCCACCTTACCATCCACCAGAGAATCCACACGGGGGAGAAACCGTATCGCTGCATGGAATGTGGGAAATGTTTCCGACAGAGGTCCGGTCTCAGCACACATCAGAAAACTCATATGATCTTTGTGAGGCCTTACAAGTGCCCACCTTAAAAGTCCAGGCGCCAAAGCAACTTGCCAGTTTGGGTCAAACCTTTGTTTCACAATTAAAAACAACAACAACAGAACAGAGACTGATCAACACTCAGAAATCTCTGTACCGGGAAATACAGAAATTAATTAAACTGGAAAAAATCCAGTTCTTTTTTTGTAATCTAAAACAAGGAAGAAAAAGACTCATGGAGATGTGCATACTTTGCCTTAATTTGCATGCTTTATTGTAGGTCCACTTCTGAGGAAGTGTGGAAACTTTGTTTAACACATTTATGGTCACAGTTTAGCAGATGACATTCTTGGGACAGTTGTAATTAATAGGCATCTGAGAACTAAAGGCTGTATACTAGGACAGTGGCTATTTTTTAAAAATACTTTTTAAAACTGCTTTGAAGATAACATTCTATGGACTAGGAAGCCTTTTCGCATTAAGAGGCTTTGATAAGCCAAGCTTTGGATCACAATCAGTCAGCCTTTTGCCCTCAGCTTTAACTCAGTGAAAAGGTTGCAACTGGAGAGAGGAGAATCACATTGGCTGGCTGTCCTTTCAAAGAGTCTGACACTATTCATTGGGTGGATCTTCTGAAGGTTCCACTCCTCACTGCAGTATATAAAGTTAGGACTTTTCAGAGATAACCATTGTTGGTTCTTAGTTGCGTGGGATCCAGGTGTGTTCCCTTGAGGAAGCACTTCTGTGTCAGACAGAATGGCATTTCCCAAGCAATGACCTTACAATATAGTGTTTCCAGGAACAGTGCCACTGTTTCCTCAGCTAGCAGTCTGGTCAGCTGCCTGATGGGTGAGTTTGTCCATCATAATGTGTGCCACAAACATGGATTGGGTAGTGCCTATGATATCATGGATTTTGGTCCATTTGCCATCTTTTTTTCTGGGCAGTCCTACAAATGAGGAAACGGTCTTGCAACAATTTCAAAAAGAGAAGGTGGGATGGGGAGAGGAAAAGATTGCAAATATCAGCAAGGCTACTCTTTACAGCAATGCTCTGCCAGTTGGTTAAACGCGTTCTTTTGCTCTGTGTGTCATTGTTTTTAAAAATAGTTTTTATTGTACTTGTTGGTTATTTTCTGTGTTGTATGCTTGTAAGCTTCATCAAGTGAGGGAAAGGAAGATAGGAGGTTTGGCTGGGAAGCAAGATAGAGGTGCAAATATGGGTAAATCAAGCTTCTTTTTTGGCAGATATTGTTTGAAAAGTGTATACTTCCCACGCCTCAGAACTAGAGCTAGAGCTTGGATAAGCGTATCAGAAATACACACAGACATCTCCCACCAGCATTCCGAGAGCTGTTGTCCAGTAAAAATAAACTACTGTGCTTCTGGCTAAAACACACACTTTTTTGTGTGTTCTCTTTTTTAAAAATTGAGCAAGTGAGGGATACTGAACAGGCTTTTCCCCCAAAGCAGGGGTTTTCCTCATAGGATTGCCTGATCATTATCTGGAGATCCACTTGGACCTTATGTAAGTCCCAGAACAACAAGGCTGAGGGATATTCTACATTTCACTTCCTTTTACCCCACAGTGGATCCCTTTGCTTATCTGTCTTGAACATCTGGGAATACCATGGACAAAGAGATGCCTTTACACACTTGGGAGGGAGAGAATCCCTTTAATTTCTTTATTTCCTTTTTAGGGGAATAAACTGGATCTCTAAGTAGAGTTTGGAAACCCTGTCTTCTTCCCCTTCTTAATATGGAGGCGGCATGTCAGTGTTACTGTTGTTGGATCAGAACCAGAGCTTGGGCAATGTTACTTTTCCAGGCTACAGGTTCCAGAATTTCTCCAACCAGCATGGCTTGGTGTCTATGCCTGCTAGGGGTTTGTGGCCACTCTAATATCAAACAGTAACTTTTCTAAGCTAAAGAGAAAGTTCATTTTTCTTTCAATTATCCTGATGCTGTTAGATAGCTGAACATCTCAGTTACAAGAAAGTTGTAGTTTTAGGGGGCTCTTCCTTTCCATTTGTAATTTCTCTTATCAACAGTAATTTGCGTGTCTTCATTCACAAATCCTGCACTAACATCTCTCCTCATAATCACCATGGCTTCATTCAAAGTGTATTAAAATTCAGAGAATTGCATAGAAGTGTTTTGTGTGGTCATTTTGATCTGTCCTCAGGTGAAGCTGGAAGTGTTAGTTTTTGGAACAACATTTCAGGATAATGGAATGGTAAGTGGAAAGGTAACCTTAGTGGAGACTGTCACTGTTAAAAGGATGAGGGTCATGTTGCCCTCCGTATCTTGTTAGACTGCAGCTGTCATCCTTGCCAGTGGCTGTGCTGCTCACTACTGATGGGAGTTGTAGTTCCAACCACATGTGAAAAGCCATACATTTTCCATATCTGTTCTGTCCAGGTATTGCTGAATTGCAATTGCCAGCACTCCTAGCTATGGTAAGCAATGGCAGGGTGTGCTGGGAATCACAGTTCAACAGTATCTGAAAGGCTGCATAATTCCCAGCTCCTGCATAGAAGAGTATCAGGAAGATGTGACTATTTGAACATCTTAATCTGGTCCATACTTACCGCAAGCTGTCGTTAAGCTGACCCTATGAATAGGAGACCTCTAAGAGCCCTGGTCATCAACTGCACTGTTCAAGTCGTGCAAATTCAAGGCCATGGCTTCCTTGATTGAATCAGTAAATCTGAAGTATAGTCTTCCACTTTTTCTGCTGCTTTCTTCTTTTCCCACCATAATCATCTTTTCCAGGCAGTCATGTCGAATGATATGTCCAAAGTATGACAGCCTTAGTTTAATCATCTTTGCATCTAGTGAGAGTTCAGGATCACTTTGCTCTAAGACTCATTTATTGGTCTTTTTTTGGCAGTTGAGGGTATCGGCACCACATTTTAAATGAATTGAATCTCTTCCTGTCAGCTTTGTTTCGCTGTCCAGCTTTCACATCCATACGTAGAAACTGGAAATACTGTAGCATGGATGATTCTGACATTGGTGTTTAATGATATATCTTTATATTTCAAGATCTTACCTATTTCCTTTATAGCTACAAGGTGAACACCACTGAATTTAGTGAGTTTTATTCTCAAGTAAACATTCATGGAAGAGGGGAAGGTCTAATAGGGTGAAAGTTTATTGCCTTCCTGATGATGTTGGACTGCAAACCCCAGCATTCTTCACCTCCTGGTTAGATCTGTTGGGATTTGCAGTCCAAAAAGCAGTCAAGACTGATCTGTTCCAACAGGCCTCCCAAGACTAGCATTTCCATCGCCTCCCATCAATTTTCTTGCTGTTTTGTTAATAATTGATGGACTGTTAATTGTTGTGTGTTTTAAGGGGTTGGTTTAGGTGGGTTGGTGGGTGGGGAGGATTGGGTATGTTTTTAATGTCTTTTAATGTATTTTATGTTGTTTGCCGCCTTGATCCATGTGAAGAGGAGGGATAGAAATAAATTTTATTATTATTATTATCTGGAGGGCCATCTGATCCCTCGTCCCAGTCTAACCACTACAAGCCAGGAGTTCTTTGCCACAGGCAGCAATCCTACAGGCTCTGTTCAGACAGAAAGAGGAGAAGCATAAAAGTTATCAGAGTGTCAGAGTGAAGAAGATGAATCTGAATTTCCCCCAGTGCCTTGCAGGATTGAAATATTGGGGTGTTTTAGTTATTTGTCTTCTTTTTCTTTTCTGAATGTACATTACTTTGTCAATTAGATGGTTAGTATTCAATCAGTCAAACACCTGGAGTATTGAAGCCCTCAGTCCAGTGGTGTAACACATTGTATTATGGTCTCTTAGGCCATTTCCGCACTAGCCTGTTATAGCGCGATGATTCCACTTTCAACATCCTCTGGAATCCTGGGGTTTGCAGTTTTGGGAGGGGCCGACTGGCAACAACAAGGGGCCGACTGGCCCCTCCCGAAACTGCAAACCCCAGGATTCCAGAGGATGTTGAAAGTGGAATCATCGCGCTATAACAGGCTAGTGCGGAAATGGCCTCACTCAAGAAAGGATTCCGTATAAGTTATCTTGCGTGGGAGGCAGTGGTACCTGTTGAATTGCTACCTGCCATGCAACAGTGTACAGCTCAGCGCTTCAGCTAAAAGCCTCCTAACAGCAGGCCTTTACGCACCACACTGTTACAGCGCTATTATTCCACTTTCAACACCCTATGGAATCCTGGGGTTTGCAGTTTGGGGAGCAGCATTTACAATTCTCAGCCAGAAAGCTCTTTGGCCTCAGCAAACTGCAAACCCCAGAATGTTGACAGTGGGATGATAGCGCTATAACAGTCTAGTGCGGACATGCCCAGCGTTGCTCATGTTTTGAATCACCAACTATCCAGACGCTGAATGCGTCTGCAGCATCAAAGGGAGGCTTACCTCTAGAGATCAGCAGGGGTTAAAACCATGGAGCTGTCCCCGTCTCAGGCCGGCCTGTGGCCAGAGCGGCTGCAAGCAGCACGTGGGAGAAGTGGGTTTCAGAGGGTCCGAGTCCTCTCCCCTTTTCTCTCTTTTCCTCCTCCCCGCAGCTCTAAATCTTCGTCAGAGCAGCTCCTCTCTGATCAGAGCAGAGAGAGCCAGAGAAGTCAGAAGGAATGGGGACGATTTTGGAAGGAGCGTCGCTCCCTTGGCTTGCACTGACTGGGGCGGGGGGAGCAAGGAAGGTGCCCCCCCCGTGCGTTTGTGTGGACGGGGCTTGTGTAGCCTGTGTGTAACAGATTCTTTCCACACTTCTGTGGGAGGCCGTGGGTGCGTGTGGACGCACAGTCCAGATTCCCAAACTCTCTCTCTTTCTCCCCATGGTGGCTTTAACGCAATGAGATGACAGGGGATCCGGCCCTGATCCACCATTCCCCCCCTTCCACTGTGCTTCCTGAACGGTGTTTCTCATTTAATGCGGAGTCCAAAGAGGACGGGGACGCTTGTTATATCGGTTTCATACTGCTTTGTCACAGCTCCCTCTAAAGGAATCATGGGTTACCCATAGTAATAAAACAAACAAACAAACAAATAAAAATTTTAAAAAAAGAGGAAGAAATGTGTCATTAAAAAAAGGTAGAAGAAATGAAACAAGAACAAGCACCCACATTTCTGAATGTATTCCACCCTCTCAACTTATCCCTGATCCCTTGCTTTCAGAGCAGATGTTGCTGGACTGCAGCTCCCAGTATTCCTCAACATTGGCTCTTGGGAGTTGCAGTCCCATAACATCTGGAGGGCTGCACTTTCCTCACTTCTGCTTTAGGGTACATCAAAATTGTGGTTAGCTGCCTGTTCAAAATTTCCGCTCTGCTGCATTCATAATTAGTAATTAGACCAGAATGGGAATCCCTTGGTGAACGATGTGTCCTTCTGAGTAAAGCAGGAATTCTAAGTTGTATGTTAAGAGGAGTCTGTGGGTAGTAGATACCTGAAATAGATGAACATGAAGTACAGAAAAGTTATTTGTTTCTCCAGCTCCTATGCCAGTATCTCTCCTAAATACTGGATACACTGAAGTCTGATGGTGCTTTCTAAGTTATGAAGGAAAGACAACTCCAGAGGAGCTTTGGTGTAATTCCAGAAATAAATGTTTATAGAACGGATAATCCACAGTCCCAGAAACAGTGAAAGAACCCTTGTGTTAGTGCTACATCGCAGAACTTCCAACTGCTATATTCGTGCATCCAGAGACTGAAAGGTAAATATGTGGCAGTGGGGTAGTACTTGTATTTCAACTTCATACTCCTGGGTAGAATGGGAGTGTTATGATGACACTGATTGGCCTGGAAGAGAGGGTTTTAGAGGTAAATTTTGATTGGTGTAGCAAAGGATTACCTCATAATCACAGTTCATCTTCTCATGATGTCACAGGTCAGAACACTTCATCACCATAGTCCCCAATATGATAAAAAAGAAGGTGTGAACCGTCAACTGTGCTCTTTGCTAAGCCTTTCCTGATCTGTTACATCTTCTGCTGCCCTAATCCCCCAAATCCCAATTCTCTCTTGGGAAGAGAGAAGATGCCTTTCAAAAGCTAAAATCTAAATGCGTTAGATCTATGGCAATAAATGTTTCCTCTGCTGTAGACCACATGGACCCAAAGAAGCTAGATAGCCTCTGAGCTGATGAAACCATCAGAAGACAAGGATCAGCCTAATGCTGTCAGTGACCTGAACATTTCCTTCACCAAACCATGGAGATAGTGGCAAACCTTGTTGTTGCTTGTGTTCTCCACACCTTCCATCTACCTGTGGCACTTCTGGCCTTTGTGTGCTTCGTTTGTATGGCACTACCAGTTTCCATAGGGAGCTCTGCCATAAGCCCAGGTAAGGGGTCTACCTTGATGGATTTGGTACACTTCATCTGGTAGATTTCAGACACTATCGCAAGTAAAGAACTGGGAGGCAGATATAATTGATTGACAAGGCACAGTCCTTCGGGATGTTAGCCTGAGCAAGCCCTGTTGAAGTGAGCAAAGGAATAAACATATTTTTGCATTAGTTTCAATGCATATAGCTGACTGATCCTTTTAAGCAGGGATGGATGGGATTCTTCTTTTTCTGAAAGAACTTTTTATGCCTCATAAGCCATGCTTAGTAAATAATGGGAAAAACAAGTTGCCATGGGATCCAGAATCATAATCAGATTTAAATAACACCTTTATTAGGGTAACTAAAATGCCACAAACACACAAGCACAATTTTTTTTTTAGTTTTCCAGAACACCTCTTTGGGTTTAGATGATGCAAAATAAAATCCAAAAATCTGGCCAGATGTAAAGGCCATTGTTTCTGCAGGCCAACTGACTTCCAAGATAGAAGCTGCAGAGACTCGCATATTAAGGTATCAATTTATTCAGCTGCCGTCTTAGTAGTCAAAAAAATAGTTATTCAGCAAGAGAGCTATTTCTAAAATTAGTCTGTTTATGCAAAAGTTCTTGTTATCCCCACTAGGGGAAGCTAAAATTCACGTGTCACAATCACACAGTAACCATAGAGACAGACAGTAACAATAGCTGAATGGAAGTTGTTAACTTGGTGACTCCAGAAAATTAAAGGCACACAAATGCAGATCTTGAAACATATCACTGCCTTTTGTTAGTACACTAATTGTCAATGTTATGCCAAATTCTTTATGAAGAATTATGAAGAACGAAGGTAGTTGAATCTTACTTCCAGAGGGTAAAGGTATACAGATTAAAGCCTTTTTCCTCCCTGGATTATTAAATGCAATAAATCCATATATTGAATGAAACAGATGCACTTTGCAATTACAGTAGTAAAATTTAAATGTCATTTCATATGATAGCCTTTCTGTTGCTGCATATCTTACCTTCCAAGAACTCAAACCGAGTGTCTTCTACCAAAGAAATGTGTTTTTTCCTTCAGCGATTACAATATTTAATGTAAGGCTGTTATCTATTGAAAACCAAAAACATAACAGGGCAGTCCTATGTGATTATACAGTTGACCCTCCACATTAGTGGTTTGACTTCCATGAATTTGATTATTTGTGAGTTTTTCCAAACTCACCCTCCCCCCATCAAGCACTTCTTTTCCAGGGGACCGTTTCCTTTCAGAGGCTCCGAATCAGACCACACTGCCCTTAAAAACCCACCTCTGGTCTTCCTCCTTTCTCACCAGCTGCTGCCTAGTTAGCCAGGGACGGCTCACAGCCTGATTTCTCAGCACCACAAATCCTCTCTCAATGCCCACCATCCACCCAAGGAAAGTGGGTAGGTGAGAGAGAGGAAGTTTGGGGCTACCATGTCACTCCCCCTTCCCTCTCCTTTCTCTGACCTGGCTTGGACCCTCGGTGCCTGGTTTCCCTGTTATGCCTTGGCCCCCTTCCCACAGACACATACATTTTGATATTTGTGATTTTTGGCGATTTCTCCACTTTTGTGAGGGTTGTGCCCCCCTAATGCTAGCAAATGAGGGCCAATTGTACTGAAAAATACAATGTTTTCTGGAGATTGCTGGCAGGTAAAAGAAAGCCTTTGTGCTCACACCTACTAAACCTATGGTTTTATTAATATACTAGTCTGTTTACCCAGCGTTGCCCAGGATTTTATTTTCCTCTTAAGAACTCACCAAACTGTCTTCTCTATTTCCTGCAACTTTGCTCCATATTTCCCAATGCAATCTGTATTCAGAGTTATTTACATACACAGTTTGGGTTCCTGAGGGAGTATACTGTCCTCCTCTTGCTGCTAGACTTCATGTCCATAGCAACTGGCCTACATGTACTTACATGTAAGTTTTCCCCATATTCTCCAACCCGGTCTTTATTCAGAGTTGTTAACATTCAGAGGTTGGGTTCCTGAGGGAATGCACAGTCCCCCTCCTTGCTGCTAGGCCTCATCTCCATAGCAACCAGCCTATTCCAGTACCTGTTGACTTATCCCACATTTCCCAATCCAATCTGTATTTGTAGTTGTTAACATACAGAGGTTGGGTTCCTGTGGAATACACTGTCCTCCTCCTTGCTGCTAGGCATCGTCTCCATAGCAACCGGCCTATTCCAGTGCCTGTAACTTTCCCTCATAATCCCCAATCCAATCTGTGCTCTCTGGCAACATTAATGTAATTGGCTTTTGTAATTGGCTTGTAACTGATGTAAATGGCTTTTGATTTTTTTGCTTTCTGTTGAATTTGTGCAATAGCTTTACGTTTTTCTGGAAGCATTTTTGTTTGAATTTCAACTTTAACATTCCTCACATATGGAACCCATACAATCTACTGCGTGAGGAGAGAAGACCTTGTAACTATGTTGCATATGAAAATTTAATTTTTCTCACATATGCCTCCCAAAAGTTTTCTGGCATCCTTATTGATGGTAGGCCTCATCCCCATAGCAACCGGCCTGATGCCCAAGAGCTCTCTGGCTGAGAATTCTAAAGGCCCCTCCCAAAACTGCCAACCCCAGGATTCCATGGAATCTTCAAAGTCAGCCTATCATATGAGGTCTTCTTGCCTCACTCACCCGATCATATGAGGTCTTTGCCTGCCTGACACAGGCAGACAAATGCGCAAACATTGACTTTTATATAGTAGATTAATGTATGCAGCTTCAAGGCATTAGTGAACCGGTATTCAATGAAGACTGTAATTCTGATTAGATTTGTTGTTGTGTGCCTTCAAGTAATTTCTGACTTATGGTGACTCTGTCACAGGGTTGTCTTGACAAGACTTCTTCAGAAGACATTAGCCATTCCCTCCTCTGAGGCTGAGAGAGTATGACTTGCCCAAGGTAATCCAATGGGTGTCCACAACTAAGGGGGGATTTGTGCTCTGCTCTCCCAGAATCCAGCTCCAAAACCACAACATCATGCTCCCTCTCTTCTCTCCATTATCAGTATTCATTACATTATCGCAGCTGAGCATACAGAAACCCACATGAGATGCAATATTATTGAGAGCAGTTGGGAGATAACTGTGCAACAAATGGTCACTTGACAATAGTTTTGTTGATTTCTTGAAGAACTATACAAAACATATGTTGTTGTTGTTTTAGAAGAAAGAAAAAATGTGTAGAGGGGAAACCATGATAGCCATCATTGTGAGGAATGCATCTTTTCTCTTTGGGAGTACTAGGTAATAGAAGACATGCTCACATGCGAAACAAAAATTAAGGAAAAAAAACTCTCCTTCAAGTACGAGGATGGTGGACAAAATACAAAAACCATGTGTCCTACTTGACAGATTTCTATCTGAAGATGTGACGGAGGACACTCATCCTTTTTGAAGAGTCTTCTGTTGGAAGGCCTGCCCAGTCCAAGTTCTTAAAAGATAAAGAACTGTTAAAAATATGGAATAGTAAAAGACATTGAAAAGACTCATTTGATGTTAATGCCTGGACAGCAGTCTAACCAGGTCTACAGATCACTTGGCCTGTCTTTACTGGCTCTTCATGTAGAGACCTCCAAGTCCACTGGAGTCAGTTTGGTGTAATGCTTTGAATGTTGGACTAAGACTCTGGGAGAGCAGGGTGGGTATCCCTGCTCAGCTATAGAAACACACTGGGTGACCTTGCATAAGACACTTTCTCAACCTCAGAGAAAGGCTATGGCAAACCCCCTCTGAACAAATCTTACCAAGAAAACCCTATGATTGGTACACCTTAGGGTGTCATAAATCAGATGCACAACAGCAGCCTTTGTTGAGTTGTTATTACGTGCCTTCAAGTCATTTCTGATTTATGGCAACTCTAGGGCAAACCTATCATGGGGTTTTCTTGGTAAGATTTGTTCAGAGAAAGATTGCCATTGCCTTCCTGTGTGGCTGAGCAATTTGCCCAAGGTCATCTTAGGGTTGCCACCTTAGGATTGCCATGAAAGGGTCATCTTAGGGTTGTTATCAGTCAGAAATGACTTGAAGGCACACAACAAAAAATACAATTCTTGTTTAATGCACTCCTGCACAAAATCCTATACAGAATCCCCAGCTGTACAAAATCTCCAGCTATGAAGTAGGAATAGGATTTCATCTTGAAATGGGCCACAATTTTTTGATGTATGCTGGATGTATTGGCAGCCCTTGACAAAGCCATTCTCTCATGGCCTTGCTTTCATCCAATCAACTAGTTACCTATTCAACTGGACTGCCTTTTTAAAAAGTCTCATTGGATGGCACTGGTTTCTGAGCTGCTCCTGTTATCTTCTGCCCCATAGAAGATCCACAGTCTTCCTGGGTATGTTTAGGGTGAAGAAGAGAAGACTGAGAGGTGAAATGATAGCCATCTTTAAATAGCCAAAGGGGTGACATGTAGAAGATGGAGCCTTGTTTTCTGCTGCTCCAGAGACTAGAACAGAAGAGATTCTGTCTAAACATTAGTAAGAACTTAATGGTAAGAGCTGTTTGACAGTGGAATAGACTGCCTCTGTAATTAATGGACTCTCCCTTCTTTTGAAGTCTTTAAACAGAGATTGGATAGGCATTTTTCAGGATAGATTTAGTTGTGTATTCCTATGTGACGGGTTTGAATCAGATGGCCCTTGTGGTCCCTTCCAACTCTTTGATTTTATGATTCATGCTTCTACTGCTTATGTTGCACAACCACAAAAAGGTTAAAAATATAAGAAACACAATTGGTGTGGTGTTTGCGGCACAGGATTTCACCAAGCAGAGGTAAACAAGTATGGTGGAAGTGAAATTCATTATAAAATGTCGCGTAACACAAGGAACACCAAAGCTAAGTAACTGGTTGTTAATACAGTGCTAGTGATAATTCCTGATTGTGTGTGAGCATTGGAGCAAGGTTTAAGTCACAGCTGGGGAATTGCTGGTCCTCTTAGACGTTTGGGGATTACATCTCTCATAATCCCCTACCATTGGCCATGTTTGCTGAGGGTTGTTGGACTTAAAGTGCAAAACATCTGGAAGGCCAAAGGTTCCCAACAGTGCAAGTGCTTGCCACGTCACTGCAATATGAGTCACTGCTTGGTTGCATGCAGGCTACTATTGATTTTATTAAAGTTTCTAAAGCAACTGTCTCACAGTGGCCAAGAGAGCAAACTGAAAATGTGGTTCCCCTCAAGTCAGCTATCAACTTGTTTGGTGGCTATAGACAAGATACTATCAGCCTCAGTTTTGCTATCTGCAATAGGGGAATAATACTGACCAATCTAAAGGGATGTTGCAGTTGTTACTAAGAAAGTATCTGATGCCTTTCAATAGTTTAAAGAACTATATAAAATGAGCTAATTACATCGTAACTAAGATGACCTAATACCATCATCCTCACATTGCCGTTTCCTACCTTTGGTGACAGAAAGCCAGCATAGTGGTTTGAGTGTTGGACTATTACTCACGAGACCAGGATTCGATTCCCCATTTGGCCATGGAACCCAATGGGTGGGTGCGTCACACACTCTCAGCCCCAGAAAACCTTGTGATAGGTTCATCTTAGAGTGTCATAAGTCAGAAACAAGTTGAAGGCACACAGCAACAAACCTTCTGTGATACTTTGCTCATTGTTTGGCTTCTTATGAAGTTGCCCCTTGGATTCTGCACCTATCACATACCATGTTTGGAGTGAGCCAGATTCCAATAATGGCACCAGCAACATCCTTGCATTGTTTTCTGTTATCTCATTAAATTAAAAAAAAAATCTCTCCGGAGGGGGAAGTGGCCTGTTGGGGAACCTGACGATAATGACCTCTAATTGTAGCGACTTCCCGAGGGATGATTACAAAGACAGGTCTCTTGCCATTTCTTGGCCTGGAGTGTAAATAAGCTCTGAGGAAGAACTTGCAACACCTCAGCACCTCCTACCCGAGGGGCAGTGGGTTAATTGGCACACACTGGGTGCCATTAAAAGTTTCCACTTTCTGAGAATAGTTTCTACTCTGACAGACCTCTCTGGAGATGGAGGAGGTGGCTGGTAGGTTCAGCTTTGGGCTGCTGCCAAAATGACTCCTCTTTTCCTTCTCCTCCTCCTCCTCACACTCTGTTCTGCTTTTGAAGTAAAAGCATTGTGCATTGTTTAAGGCTGGAGCAGATGGCCAGAAAGGCCTGGGGCCAGTCAGTTCCCAGGGCACAGAGGGCCCACACAGATTTCTTTCCTTGATGCCCAAAGAGGAGAGTCTAAAAACAGCCAGCAGTCAATTAGTGCCCTCAAGACATCTAGTTAGCAAGCCATGATTGGAGGCTTTAATATTGACAGGTGACTATTTTTCAGGGGATTTCAAATTATGGGGTCAGGAAGCATTAAGACAATTGTGTTGTAACAGTAATTACAGGACAAAGAAACTAACAGTAAACCGGCAAGATGTTCCTCCACACATCTGGGCATGCTGTTTGCATACTTATGTATGCTGTTTGCATACTCATGTACACTCACATATATCTGAAGTCACACACCCATACACACTAACATACATAGAGACCTCCCCCAATAAATGTATCAGAGAAGATCTGGGGCCCTTTCACACCACACATTATAGTGCTATGACTTCACGATTTAACTGCCATGGGCCAAATTCACTAAGGCAGTTACAAAAGCATAATCAAGAGTTACATATGCATGGTTGTTTTGTATTCATGATTCCTACATATTCCCTAGTATAGGAGATAGGTGGCAACCATGAAATTCCCCCCATCTCCACTTACTGGGCAGCATCCTCTACAATTGACAAAGGTCTGTTGGTTGAAAAGCAGTTGGCTGATGGTCCCATGCCAATTTCTGCAAGTGTTCATTCTCTGGTGCAAGGAGAGATTGAGACAGGAACTCTGCTACTGTCTGTCACAACAGAAATCACTTATGGGAGAGGGTAAGTCAGCTACTTCTTAAGTGACAGGGGAACAGATCCCTATCAATCGCAGTGACTGCTGCCTGGTAAGCAGGGATTGGAACAGTTGGCCTAGAAGACATTACATAGCTACGTAACTACGGTGGTTACATACCTGATACAGAATTCTGGTCGTGGTTCCATCCTATGGAATTCTGGGATTTGCAGTTTAGAGAGAGACATTTAGAATTCTCATGCAGAGAGCTCTACTGCCTTACCAAACTACAATATCCAGGATTCCATAGGATGTTGCTACGGCAGTGAAAGTGGAATATAGTATTATAATTGTGTAGCATTAAAGAGTGCCTGGTCTACCTAGAGGCAATCATTTGAAGCCCCAGGTTATTTTGCTGCCTGACCAAACAAGATGGTACTGATTTTCATTCCTAGTGTTATAGCACTGATTTATACTAATGACGTTGTTAAGATAATTTTTGTCTTAGCTTGACAGTTTTAAGGTTGGGGTGAGACATGAAGGCTGAAAACAGACTGGGGAAATACATTTCCCTGTTTCTAACCTGTTTGCACAGTCCTCATAGGTATGGTGAAGGGCAGGTGTGGAAGATAAGTTATTCTTGCAAACGTTCCCTCTTTGTTTCTATACAACCCTTGGGAATCTATATTCCATTTTGCCTCACCCTGGAGGGGGTTCACCCCAGCTCAAGGGTCCCATTTAGCCTGCTATAGGAAATCAGATTGCTGGCTGGTTGGATCTTTAGGGGGGAGTGACCATGCCCTGTTGGAATTTAGCATTCAGTGGGAAGGAGAAGATAAGGGTAGCCAGACACTCGTCTTAGATTTTAAAAAAGCGGACTTCTGTAAACTTAGGGAGCTGCTGGCTGGAATTCCGTGGTCAGGAATAGTGAAAGGGAAAGGAGTTCAGGAGGCATGGGAGTTCCTTAAAAAGGAGATACTGACGGCACAGTCTAAAACTGTGCCAATAAGGAGGAAAAATGGAAGGCATCTGAAGAAACCAGAATGGTTGACTAAAGAACTCTCAGCTGAGCTAAGAGTTAAGAGAAACACGTATAGGAAATGGAAGAAGGGGGAAACCACCAAAGAAGAATTTAAGCAAGTAGCCAGGAGATGTAGGGAGGAGGTCAGAAAGGCTAAAGCACAGAACGAACTTAGGCTGGCCAGAGACATTAAAAACAATAAAAAGGGTTTTTTTAAATATGTCCGCAGCAAAAGGAAAAAGAAGGAGACAGTAGGGTCGCTACGCAGAGAAGATGGCGAATTACTCACAGGGGGGAGAGAAAAGGCAGAGCTACTTAACACCTTCTTTGCCTCCGTATTTTCCCAGAAGGATACAAGCACTCAACCTGGCGGTAGGGGAGCAGGGGAGGAAGCAGAGGAAATGAGGCACTTAATAAGTAGAGAGGTGGTACAGGAATACCTGGCCGCATTGGATGAATTCAAGTCTCCAGGGCCAGATGAATTGCATCCTAGGATATTAAAAGAGCTGGCAGAGGTCATTTCGGAACCGCTTGCTATAATTTTTGAGAAATCTTGGAGGACAGGAGAAGTTCCAGCAGATTGGAAGAGAGCAAATGTTATCCCCATCTTCAAGAAGGGAAAAAAAGAGGACCCAAATAATTATCGCCCAGTCAGCCTGACATCGGTACCCGGAAAGATCCTGGAGCAGATCATTAAGCGTTCAGTTTCTAATCATTTAGAAAACAACGCAATAATCACGAGAAGTCAACATGGATTTCTCAAAAATAAGTCATGCCAGACTAATCTGATCTCTTTTTATGATAGAGTTACTAGCTTGATAGATGAAGGGAATGCTGTGGATGTAGCATATCTCGATTTCAGTAAGGCCTTTGACAAAGTTCCCCATGACATTCTTGCATCGAAGCTAGTAAAATGTGGGCTAGACAGGGCTACTGTTAATTGGATATGTAATTGGTTGACCGACCGAACCCAACGGGTGATCACGGATGGCTGCTTTTCATCCTGGAGAGAAGTGACTAGTGGGGTGCCACAAGGTTCTGTCCTGGGCCCAGTGCTGTTCAATATTTTTATCAATGACTTAGATGAAGGAATAGAGGGCATGCTCATCAAATTTGCAGATGACACCAAATTGGGAGGGGTTGCTAATATGCCAGAGGACAGGATCAAAATTCAAAATGACCTGGATAGATTGGAGAGCTGGGCCAGGGCGAACAAAATGAAATTCAACAGAGAGAAATGTAAGGTCCTACACTTAGGCAGAAATAATGGAATACAGAAATATAGGATGGGGGACACGTGGCTGGATAGCAGTACGTGTGAAAGGGATCTAGGAGTCTTCATAGACCACAAGCTGAACATGAGTCAGCAGTGTGATGCGGCAGCCAAGAAAGCCAATGCAATTCTCGGCTGCATCAACAGGAGTATGGTGTCTAGATCGAGGGAGGTACTGGTACCACTCTACTCTGCTTTGGTTAGACCCCATCTTGAATACTGTGTCCAGTTCTGGGCACCCCAATTCAAGAAGGATATTGACAAGCTGGAGCAAGTCCAGAGGAGGGTGACCAAAATGGTGAGAGGCCTGGAAAACATGCCCTATGAGGATAGACTGAGAGAGCTGGGTATGTTTAGTCTGCAGAAAAGGAGGTTAAGAGGGGACATGATAGCCATGTTTAAATATTTGAAGGGATGCCACGTAGAGGAAGGAGGGGGCTTGTTTTCTGCTGCTCCAGAAACCAGGACAAGGAGCAATGGATTCAAGCTGCAGGAAAGGAGATTCCACCTGAACCTCAGGAAGAACTTCCTGACAGTCAGGGCTGTCCGGCAGTGGAATCTGCTGCCTCGGAGAGTAGTGGAGTCTCCTACCTTGGAGGTTTTTAAGCAGAGGCTTGATGGCCATCTGTCGGGAGTGCTTTGAGGGTGTTCCTGCATGACAGGGAGTTGGACTGGATGGCCCGTGTGGTCTCTTCCAACTCTACATTTCTATGATTCTATGATTCTATGATTCTATGGCCAGGGCTAGTCTGGGTATAATTAGTTGTTCAGGGGTCCAGTTCTACCATTGGCTTTGAGTGGATGCTGGACCCCTTCAGCAAAAGTGAAGACATGCTCCTCTGCTATATACTATCCGCTGCACCATTTACCACCAATAAAACTTATCTTCATGGCAGTAATGTGTGTTTGTGTAATGGCCAGGCTATAGAAAGGATTAACTCAGGGGATCTGAGCAAAGGATCATGGAGGAGAGACTGCATTGACCCTGACACTCTTTAGCCATTGGGAGATGAGGATAAAGAGAACTGAAAGCTTCTGGGGAGAAGGAGAGGCCATGTGGTATAAGCTTGCAGTTAACTATTCCATGTTAGAGCAAGGAAAGGAATCCCAAGAAGGGTTATAGGGAAACCAGAGACCATCTAGTCAGATGGTTTTCAGTTCTTTTGAAAGGGATTGGAGGCTGAGGAAGGCAACCCTGAGTTGGAGAATAAACTTTCTTTTCTTTATGCCTGTGCCTGTGAGTTTAGTTCTTCCTTTTGCAACCAGAGGGAAGGTATGCAGAGAGTCAGTGTTTTAAACTAGTTGAATTGCTTGAGTTACCTCCTGACAATTCTTAGTATGCTAGTTTTCTATTTTTTTTTTTTTTTTACTATTATTAAGAAGTACCACTTATAACAAGCCTGCTTTGTTCCTTAAGGGAAAATGGGAAGCTACAGTCACAAGTCTTCATGGCAAGGTCTACCAGGAATGTGTAGAATATTCTTTCCCCCCTCTTTATTCCAGAAAACATAAGGGAGATGGAGAGAGTGCTGAGCTCTTACATTGTCCAAGATTCAGGGAAGGGACGTGGGATCACCAAGGAAGGACTTGGTGGGACCACTGCTACCTCCACTGCGCTGCGAAAAGGTGAGGAAGTCTGGGCAAAACTCACCCACGCACTGGCCTCCCTCCTCACCAAAGTTTGGCACCAGACGAACTCTAGGAATGGGCTTGGAACTTCGCTCAGTACCAGCACAGAACAGCAACTAACAGGAAAAAAATAGCAATAGCTGCATGCCAATTGATGTATTTCAGAGGAGCTGGTAGATGAATGTTCCTGTCTAGCGGAAGGAAATGGACTCCAAATCTCTGCTTTACTCTATACTGACTCTGCAAGCCATGATATCTTCTGACAGATGCTAGGGGTACAAAGATCCTTTGGGGAGCAGTGCAGTTAATAAGAATGCTTACAATTTTATTTTCTGTTGTAGTTAATGACTGCCAAGACCAAAGAAAGTTACACCCATTTGCTCAGTTATAAAGTTTACTGGGTGGAAGCATATCCAAAAGCCCATCTGGTTCTATCCTGGGAACATGCTGTTCCTTTAATCGGGCAACCCAATAAATGAGGGGTGGCAATCCAGGTGGCCTTCCAGATGTTGTTGGACTCCAACTCCCAGCATTTCTCACCATTACTGGTAGCTGGAATCTGCAGTTTGACTGCATTATTCTCACCTCTGGAATAAATAATGGCCTGGGATAAGGAAAAGGATAGTCAGTAGCATGACTGGCAGAATCAGAGCCTAGAAAAGTTATTTTCTTCGGACCATTTCCATGTTGGTTGGAGGATTCTGGGCATGGCAGCCCAAAGAAAGTAACTGCCTCAGACTCCAGGCAGAACCCAGCAACTACTCACGCAGAATCACAGAATTATAAAATTCTACCATGTGCCACTTGTCACATGTGGTCATACAGGATAAGGGCGGTATGTTTTCCCAGCTATAATGCAGGTCTGGTCTACTAGTGCAAAGCCATACCAAGCCTTTGGTTATTGAATAAGACCATGATTCTATAGACATGGAAGCAATGGTATACCATGTCAGACTGCTTATAAATCCAGTCCAGTGTTATTTATACTGTAGAGCTTGGAAAAATTAACTTTTGTTTGGTCCTGCAACAATCAAAATCCTCCAGCTAGCATGGCTAGTGGTCTTGTTGACTGGGGGGATTATGGAGGCTATAGACCGCCAATGAATACCAGGTGCTCTAGGCTATATTTTGGGGGAAGGAACTAGCAAAACCACCTCTGAGTATTCCTTGCCTGAGAAAACCCTATGAAATTCAGAGTTGTCACCAGCAGGTGACTTGAAGGCACAGTCCCCCCTGCCCCCTGCAAAAACTTTTCCAAGCTATTCTTACTAACAGAGGCTTTTTGGGATCTCAGGCAAAGAGATATCTTCCATACAGCTTGTTACCAGAGTTTCTTGTAACTGGAGATGGCAGAGGCTGAATGAGAGATCAGTGCACAGTGTGGGTACACTGAGTTAATGATCATCCTCCAAAAATCCCATCTAATGCCCTGTATCTCTGCAATTAAAGAATATATACAAATACTACTTTATTTCCTGTAAAGGATGGTTAAACAACACAAAAAAGGCTCTGACAACATCATCGAGGTTCCCCTCCCATCCTTTTCTTTTTCAGTAGCCTTGGAATCCAACCATAATACTATAAGCCAGCTTTCCCTGGTACCATCTAGATGTATTGAACTTCAACTGCCATGATCCAAAGCCAGGCTGTGCTTGATTATGGTGATGGGAGATGTAGTCAAACACAGCTAGAGGCCAGCAGCCTGGGAGAAGGCTGCCAAGAGGTTATAAGCATAACATACCCAAGCATGTCCACTTGATTCTCTTTTTTAAAAGGCAGCACAGAATTTGCATTTCTCATTTATTGTTATTGGGGCCAAAGGCACCTCTGTTAAATCACACCAAGAATCCAGTTAGCATTTACTTTCCCAGAGGGACCAGCCAGCCAGATGCCATCAAAGTAACAGCCCTCTACTGCTGGTCCCTCCCAGCAACCTGTGTTCACTTGCACTGTGACTATTATGCTGTTTTATACTACATTAGACCATGGGTCTATGTAATCCAGCACTGTTCAAAGCAATCCAAGGTCTCAGGAAAAGTTCTTCCTTATTCCAGCCTGAACTGTGAGGGTCTTTGAACTGGAAAGGCCAGCAGTTGAACCTGTGGCCTTGTCCAAACAAAACACAGCTTCTGCCCCTAAACTACCAGCAGGGTAGGGACAGTGTTGTCAACAGCACAGTAAATGCAGGTATGTTCCCGAACCCCAATCCCACCCTCTGACAATAACCTCCTACAGCCCAGGTGCATGACATCTCCATGCTCCATGCTCCACCTACTGCCTGTCTTGTCTACACAGTAGCCACTAAAAGAGCTGCCTTGTAAAAGTCCGGGTTAAGAGAGTGTTCCAGTTTGCAGAATGCTGGAGTGGAAAGGCTTCTAAATGAAATGCCTTAAGTCAAGCCTCCAGGCTGGTGCACCCACCTTTGTGAGTGGCAGTGAATGCTGGACAAGGGGAATTTGTCAAATGCCCCAACAACCCCTTGCTTCCCAAACCCTTATGCTGTATGAGGATGCATGGACGCCTCTGAAGTTGGATCCCCCTTCCAGGCTGCAACCGACCCTTCTCCTGTCGCTTCCCCCTTCCAGCCCACCAGGTTGCCTTCCCCAGGGGCCGGATCCCCAGCTTTCCAAGTGACGATGGCACTCTCAGCCGACGGCTCGCCGGTCTTCCACGCTGCGGCACTGGTGGCAACAGTACCTTCTACGGCAGGTGTAGCCCCAGTGACATTAGATTTCTCCTTCCAGTCACCAGCAGAGGTGGCTGCAGCCATGGCCCCTGAGGCTTCGGGCTGCCCACCTTTCCAGGCAGTATGGGTAGTCATGTGGCGTTCCAGCAAGGTGCGGTGGGAGAAGTACTTGTTGCAGATGCAGCACTGGAAGCGTTCAGGGCGATGGGTGCGCATGTGGACGTTGAGTGAGCTCTTTTGGGTGAAACGCTTGCAGCAGATGGAGCACTGGAAGGCACGCACCCCCGTGTGGGTCACCATGTGCTTGAGCAGGTAGTCCCGCAGAGAGAATGAGCGCCAACAGATGCTGCACTGGTGAGGCTTCTCACCTGGGAGGGAGAAAAGGCAACAGTAGGTCAGCAGAGGGCATGGAAGAAGAGACTCTGCAAAGGAGCTGATCTATTCACTGCCTCAGAGGGAAGAGAGGTACCTTGCCTTTGAGAATGGCTCAAATACTAGATCAAGTACTTCTTTATTTATTTAAAACATTTTTATCGCACCCTTTTATTGTGAGATCTCCAGGAAGCAAACAGATAAAACAAGCAATTTTTAAAATTCCAGATTAAACTCTATTAATAATTTAAACAAAATGAAAGCCTATTAAACAACTCAACAAGTTAAAACAGTGTAAAAGGCAAAAACCGGCTGAGTTGTTTAATAGGTTTTTATCTTGTTTAAATTATTCACTGATTTTAATTTTGAACTTTAAAAACTATTTATACGATTTTTTTAAAAACAGCGGACAGGGCTAAAATGCAGACAGCGTATTTTGCTGTCACATCTCTTCTAGCAGGTCATTCCACAGTCCAGCGGTGGCCAATGAAAAAGTCCTCTGGTGACTGTTGCTCGGTCTAGTTCTTGCTGGTTTAAGTAAATGGCCCCCAGAAGACCTGAGTGTATGGGGCAGAAGTATGGGAAGAGGTGATCCTGTAAATAACTTAGACCCAAACCATGTAGGGTAAGACATATAAGGTAATAACCAGCACTTTGTACTTTGTCTGGGAAGGGCTTCTCTTGCCCACCCAGCTGACAGCACAGGCCAGGCATGAGCAAACTGTGTCCTTCCAGATGTTTTTGGACAGCAAGCCTTTCACCACCAGCTACGCTGGCAAGGAATGCTGGTAGTTTCAGTTCAAAAAGATCTGGAAGGCCACATGGTATCTATTCCAGCCATTGGGTTTTTGCAGCACTCTTGTGTGCATGAAACCCAGACATGTTGCCTGCAGCCCACGTAAGCAATACTGGATCCTATTAAGAAACCATCTGATATACTGTAAGGCAGCTTTCTATATAGTCAGCAAAAATCTCAACATTACCCTTCTTAGTTGTTTTCTCAACTATGCTCTGTGCACCTTGTCATCATTCATCCATTTTGTAAAAATTCTCAAATGTAGTAATATTTATACACGATCACCATGGCGAGAATAGTCTTTGCACAAAAGTGGAAGATGAAAGAAATATCCTAATTGGAAGATTGACTTTTTAAGTTTTTACATATGAAGGGTATGGAAAAACTTACTATAATAATTCAAGAGAAGCCATTACAAGAATATGAAAAAGATTAGGAAAAAATTATAAAATATGTAAACCAAGAAGTGAAACAAACATGATTGTGCATTTTGTATATAGCGATTATGTTGTTTGTTCATTTTTTAAATTATTCCTTTTAAGAAGACAATTAACTAGATGGGGTTTTTTTTAGAAAAATGGTAGGTTTGAGAAAATTATTATTGAAATGAAGAGGTATTGGAATGTTATATAATTGTAAATTTAAGGATAAAGGATAATTTAAATGGAAGGCAAGGGGGAGCAAGAAGAGGGGAATGTTTGTAAATTCACTGTATGTTTAAATGAGAAATTTATGTATGTTTATAAGATTTTAAAATAAAAACATTTCCAAATGTTGGTCCCCAGGTGTGGTTGGACTAGAACTCCCATGACCCCATACAATTGGCTGTAATGGATGGCATAAATGGGAGTTGTAGTCTAACCACCTGTGAGAGCCACTGTCTTGGGAACTGCGCTCCTCTAATATTGTGCAGTGTTCTGAACAAGTTTGCAATGTGTCTGTTATTGACTGGGTTCCTTGTACTGCCCTCCTCCCGCCACCAGAAGGCCTTGCTTTGCTCTTCCTCACTCAAGCCCTGCAATCCCAACCCTCTGTATGTTCATTACCGGAATGGATGAACATATGCTTGGTGTAGTTTTTGCGGGAGCTGAAGGTCTTCTGGCAATGGCTGCACTGGTAGGAAGGCTCAGAACACCGTGAGGGACCTGGCTGTTGACTCGGCTGCTCTCCGCCATGCAAGGTGCTCATGCTGCTGGTACCAAGCTGCACCAGGTTGCTGCCACTCGCCTCCTGCTGCTGCTGCTGGATGCTGTAGAAACTCTGGGCTACACCGCCAGGCTGGGGCAGATGAAACTGGAAGATGCTGGTGGTGCTGGTGGCTGTGTTGGCACTGCTGACCTCAGCCTTGAGCTCCCGCTGGATGCCCAGCGAAGAGACAAAGGTCAACCCTCCACCGCCACCAGTGCTGCGTGGCGGGAAAGCTGAAGAGGGGCCACCCAAATCTGGCTTGAAGTCCCCTGCCAAGCTTCTCAAGTTGGAGGCCTCCAAACCACAGTCTGAGTGGAATTTCTCCCTCTCTCGGGTGGCAGATGCTGCCGCCTCTTCGCTGCTCTCTTCCCCCTGCCAAGATGGGATAAAGGACTCTGAAAAAACATCCTGGTTCCCAAAGAAATCCTGGCCCTCGGCAGCAGCGTAATCCATGTGGATACTCTCTTTCCGGCTGGCCCCACTGGTGTTCCCAGAATCCTTTGTGTCTGCCTCGTCGGTAAACCCAGCAGGGAAGTTAGCATTCCCACTGCACTCAGCAAAGCAGCTCAGTTTGGCCTCCTCTTCTGAAGTGGCAGGAGCTGCCACCACCCCCTCCCTGCCTTCCCTGCCACCCTCCTCTTCGTCCTTGATGATGACGGGCATGGCCTCAGACAGCTGGAGCCTCACCGGCTGGCGCTGCTTGCGGCTGTGGCAGCTGGGTGTTGCATCAGCTGGGTGAAGATAGGCCCCACTAGTTTCCCCATCACTGAGGTTTCCCTCACAGGTGGCTGCCCTTGCCTCCCTGTGTTGGGAGGAGAGCAGGTCCCGCAGCTTGTAGCGTACCTCTGAGGCGCACAGCATCTTGGGAGGTTCGAGGTGGGTGGCTTCAAGGTCACCGGGTCGTGAGATGCTGCCGATGACCTCTTTGGAGGCTGCTTGCTCTTGGGACTTGGCAGGGAGAACTCGGGGAAGAGAGAGAGAAACCGGTGGGGGAGCCGTGGGAGGCTTGGGGCTGCGGCTCTGAGAGATGATCTGGGTGCATTCGTCAATGACGGTCTTGATCTGCAGAATGGAGGCAGCTGTGAGGATCTGCAGTGCCTCGGATTGGGCTACCACCAGTGAGCCACTGTACATGAATTCCACAAGCTGGCGGACCACCTGACTAGGGACCACTGGCGGCACTTCAATCTCTGAGTAGCCCAGCAGCAGCTTGTCGTGGAAGAAAGGGCTGCCGGCGGCCAGCACACACCGGTGGGCACGGAGAGTGGCCTCTTGGATATGCACGGTCACATCGCAGAAGTGTCCACCTAGCCGCTGCCCATTCAGGGTCTCCAGGAGGGACTTGCTGAAGTTCTGGAGATGGATGTAATGGACGGCTTCAGCCATACCAGCCTGTGTCCTACGGCTGGACCCTTCTGAAGGACAGCATACATCCAAAGTGTGGTGAAGAACTCCCCTCTACAAATTCTGAAATACAAGATGGGGAGAGAATAAGCAAAGCAGATGTAGACGATGGTTTATGTTAGTCAAATTAGGAGAAGCTCTCAGTTTGGGGGTAGTCTTTAGGCACTAGCTTCTAAAGTCAGTTCCACTAGTGATGGTTTTTAAAGCCAATTCCTTCAGTGACAGTGTTCAAAGCCAGCTCCTTCAGTGACACTTTTTAAAGCCAGTTCCCTTAGCACTGTGGTTAAAAAACTATGTTGTATGACAATGGTGGTTATTACAAGATCCTTACTACCTGGGGCCCTCCAGATGCTGTTGGCCTGAAACACCCATCAGCCATAGTCTGAACAGGTAATGGAAAGGCATGATGAAGGTGGCAGCCCTGGAGCATCAGTAAGCAACAGCCTGTGTACTGATTTGACAGTCAGGCTAAGACTCCAAGAGATCAGCTCTGGAAACCCACAAGGACAAGTCTCACTCTCACCTTAAGAGGAAAGCAATGGCAAACTAAATAGGTTTGGCCAAGAAAAGTCTATGATGGAACCACCATGTCAGAGTCCACTTGAAGGCATGTACACAAAGAGGCAAACTTGGAAAACATGCAGGACCAGATCTACCATAAATAAAATATCAAAGTATACATGTTACTTTCAGTCTCTAAAGCCTGCTATCGCTAATTCACCCCACGTGCTTCATAAATAAGTGATGATCATGTCCCACACATTAACAAAGCTGTCTATACTCCCTCCTCTCATTCAACTTGTCAATTTACCCATTTGTGCCATGTGGATTAGTTTTAAGATCCAGTCCTCTTCTGTTGGAAGTGATTTTTTCCCCATTTTTGTACAAACGTAAATCTGCATGCCATATTATCTATCTATCTATCTGGCCAGCCACAGGATCCTGCATTGAAATGAGGGGAGAAGAGACAAAAGTATCCAAGTATTCAGTATCCCACAGCACTGCAATAATAAAAAAGAGGTTGGAGGATGGACCAGGGGAGAGGAGCCCTATGGGAATGCCTTTGTGTACCACAGACAAGCGCCACTTGCCAATGAAAAGAGAGACCTCTGGACCAATACTTCAGTTCTAAGACTCCTCAGTCACACAGCTCCAACACTGGTGTATGTGTGCATGTGTGTGTGTGTGTGTATGTATGTATGTATGTATGTATATATATATATATATATATATGTATGTATATATAGGGAGAGGAGAAGAGAGGGACCTGCTGGACTTCAGGCTCCATCAGTCAAAAAGCCCTACCTGCAGATATGTAGAGCCACCTTAGAAAGGAGGATTCATAACTTAGTGACGCAATGGCACTCTAGATATGCTCAGAGGCACGGTCTCCTTTCCCGTGAGTGCCTACATCCCGAGGCTGAGCCCTGCCTCCCCACTTTCTTCTCCGCCCCCGAACTCCCAATGGCAATGACTGGCATATCTCTGGAGCCCCGCTCCCTTCCCCCGCCCCAATCCGAAACAGACACCCAGATATCTCAACTCCTTCCCTCCCTCCTGCCCAGTACCTGGGAATCGAACAGATAAAAAGATCTCGGAGCCCAAAGGGGCGTGTCTGCCCAGGACGCGAGGGGCGGGGCCTACGCGCGGGCTGAGGAGGCGGGGCCCTTCTCACCTACCTCCTCGGTCTCCCGTCGGGGCTTCCTAGCGCGGCCGCCTCCGCCTCCGCCTCCTGGCGCCCCTCCCTCTGACCTCCTCCTTCCGCACACGTCCCCCTCCCTCCTGTCACTTCCGCGCCGCAGAAGGGACGCTCGCCCATAGAGGCGGAAAAGTTCAGACTCACGCACACGTCTTCCTCCGGGCACGGCGTCGGAGGCGGAGGGAAGGAACCACCGCCTCAAGACTGGGCAGAGCTCCACCCATTGGCCGTGCAGCTTCGCGAGGGATAAGTTGGGAAAGGGACTTTGAGGGATTACAACTCCTACAAGTCCCCACCCACTATGGTCACTGGGAGTTGTAGTCTGCCCCTCTGGGGGCTGTAAGTCAAAACGAGGAACAAGAGTTCTGGAGAGGCTGTGACTTGGAGCATTTCTGCACTACATTATTATAGCGCTATTATTCCACTTTCAACATCCTGTGGAATTCTGGGGTTTGTAGTTTACTGGGGCCAAAGAGCTCTCTGGCTGAGAATCTAAGTGCCCCTTCCCTAAACTGCAAACCCCAGGATTCCAGACGATGTTGAAAGCGGAATAATAGCAGTATAACAATGACCATTTCCACACTGCACTCTTATAGCGCGATTATTCCACTTTCAACATCCTATGGAATCCTGGGGTTTGCAGTTTCGGGAGGAGCCGGCCGGCCCCTCCCGAAACTGCAAACCCCAGGATTCCATAGGATGTTGAAAGTGGAATAATCGCGCTATAAGAGTGTATTGCGGAGTGTTGTGCGAAAATAGCCTGAGAGCCTTGGAACAGTCCCGGCCACCAACTACTCTGCTCAGGTCTTGCAGAGTCAGGGCTGTGGCATCTTAATTGACTCAATCCACCAGTAATGTGATGTTCCTTTTCTCTCCCTCTAGTGCCTTCCAGTCTTTCCCACGGTCATCATCTCATGCAATAAGTTGTCTCATGATACGTCTAAAATATGATTGCCGCAGTTTAGTTATTTTGGCTTCCGTCTTATTTGTAGTTTGGTTTTGTTGCTTGCTGTAAGTGTCAACTTATGGCAACCCTATACATTAGAAATGTCCAAGTTCTCCAGCCATCTCAGTTCTTGCAAACTCAGGACCGGGGTTTCATTGACCGAATCAATCCACCTGTAGCCTGCTCTTGCTTCATAGCTGTCTTTCCTTAGGTCATTTCTGCACTATACAGTTACAGCGCTATTATTCCACTTTTGACATTGAATCCTGGGATTTGCAGTTCAGGAAGGGGCCTTTAGAATTCTCAGCCAGAGAGATTTTTGCCCTCAGTAAACTACAAACCCCAGAATTCTACAGATCTTGAAAGTGGAATAATAGCACTATAAGAGTATAGGGTGGAAACGGCCTTAGTCATCTTTCTGATTTCTCGAATACAGTCTCCATTTTGATGAATGACTGAGCCAAGGTTTAGAAGAGTTTTGACCTACGTCAGTGTCTTCATTACCCATTTTAAAGTTACGTAAATCATCCATGCTACAAAATCTCATGTGCCAATAAATGTGTTTGTCTTTTAAGGTGTCCCAAGGAGAAAGAGAAGTGTGTTTTGCTGTTTCAGTATAAAAAAAGAGAAGAAAATAAAAAGGAGTCTTGCGGCAGCTTTTAAGATTAACCAATGTATTACAGGCTAAGCTTTTGGAGACTACTGCCTACTTTTTCTGTAAGGATTTTCTAGCGGGCCTGATGTTACCCACAATACTGTAGGTTTTGGTGGTGGTGGAGTGTCAGGATAGTCTAGTTATATGACTACCAGGGGTGGGTAGAACCTGATCTGTCTACTAGATAGTTATGACACTTAAGATTGACTTGGAAAAGAACACTGAACTCTCGAGGACACTGCTTTGCTCAATTCAGGCTACAAGAAAATCCTGTATTTCTGCTTGTCCTCTTCCCCGCTTTATGGGCAGAATGTAACCCTAACTAGCAAAGAGGCGAATGGCATCTAAGGCATCCGAGAAGCCTTGCTTTCGGACAGTGAAAGTACTGAAAAGTTTTGTTTTTTTAAAAAAATCTGCAACAGGCTTAAGAAAAAAAATAGAAGAGAGACACTCCATTCTGTCTGTAGCTGAATTTAGGTTCTCATAGAAGAAGTTGGTTTTAAATATCTCTGGAGTGGATGTTGAGAGCTGCCCACAGAAATTATTAGAGGGATGGAACATTTTACCATGGCTGTGACCCAGACCCATGAGCACGCAGAGCATGTCTGCTCTGCCCGGCCTCCTCACCTGAGAAACAGGAATGAAAAATGTTTGTGCTCTTCTTAAGTCTGATCACACTGGAATAAATAATGGCCATTTCCGCACGAGCCTGTTATAGCGCGATGATTCCACTTTCAACATCCGGCCGGCCCCTCCCGAAACTGCAAACCCCAGGATTCCAGAGGATGCTGAAAGTGGAATCATCGCGCTATAACAGGCTCGTGCGGAAATGGCCATAGAAGGCATATTTGGAGATTCTGCATGTTGAAAGGAGACAAGTTCATTATGACTCTTTTGTCTTCATACACACTGTGCCAATGCTAATGGAAACACTATCCATGTTCTCTCTCTTTTTTTTCCAAGTTGGTGACACTGTAGCTGGGACAATGTGTGGCTTATGACAGCCTCGCAGTGCATTCTAGTGTTCATATTTGAGACTGGTGATCGGTTTCCAACAACCCGAAAAGGTGGTCCAGTGTCAATACTACAGATAGGAGAAAGAGTAGAAGATTGTTTCAGATTTGGGTTGGGGGTAGACAGAGGGTATTACATTTTTCATGATAACAATGATTATACAGTTAACAGTTAATGAAATATCATGTAGCAAGTAAAGTAGAGATATATAGCAAGAACTAACAAATTATAGATTATTAACATTTTATTGCGATACGTGATATAATAAATAGAGGGAATATCAATAATTGTAATCCAGAAAGGAAAGGAAGAAGGAAAAACATTACATGTAACATTGCAGAAATTACTGTTTGTTTTATTTGTTGAAATTTGAATAAAATTATATTAAAAAAAATACTACGGATAGGAGGAAGGGTCAGGATGAGACTGAGGCCATTTCTGCCCTACGTTATTATAGTGCTATTATTCCACTTTCAACATCCTATGGAATCCTGAGGTTTGCAGTTTAGAGAAGGGTATTTAGGATTCTCAGCCAGAGAGCTCTTTGGCCTCAGGAAACTACAAACCCCAGAATTCCATGGGATGATGAAAGTGGAATAATAGCGGTATAACAGTGTAGTGTGGAAATGGCCTGAATAACATTAGTGAACAACACTGCGGTATAGTCCACTACATTGCAGGTTTGAGGAAGGAGGCAAGCCTTGTTTAGATTCCTGACACAAGCAGACCATATAAAAAAAAAAAATTCCTCAGCTGCAGTAAAGGTCAGTGGCCTTAAATTGTACCCCCAGGTCCTTCCCAGTCCTCAGTTGCACAGGCAGACTCTATGAACTCTGCCATGTATGTCTTTCCTAAGCACTTTAAATTTTGCAGACGAAGTAAGCTCTCAGATAGAAAAAGAAGATCCTCATTGTCCTGCTCTGTGTTTGCTGTGTATTCAGAAACAGGCAACGCGTGTTTGAAATAAAACCATGGATTTATCCCCTATCAGGGACAACTCTTGCTTCCAGCAAAGAGGAATTGCTCTACTAAACCCGGAAGTTGTTCTCCTTATATAGGTCTACCAATCCGTCTCTACTAGCAATAAAAACAGTGTGGATTCTGCGGGGATTCTATGGGGAAGAAGGCGAACCAGAGAGAACAAACCTGATGGCGCCATAGAGCAACAGTTGTTCTGCCAGAACTAGTGGGTCGTTATGATACAAAGGCTAGACCGGTCTTTAAAGCCCGAGAGCTGAAAGAAATGGCCTGTAAACACAGTACAACGCTGAGGATGACACGAATCAAATAATAGAGAAGGAGACTGAAAACTAGTGTGCTCTTTAATAAAAATTTTATGTATCGCTAAATAACAATCCGCCTCCTGAGGAGGAAAAGCATAGAGATGCTCCTAAAGTGGCTGGGAAGACGTACAGAGATAGGAAAATATAGAGTCGTAAGCAATGGAATTGAGAAAAATCACATTTTACACAAAAATGAGGCTGTTTTCTGTTGTCTGCGTGTCTCAAATTGTTGACGTTCCTTGCTCCCGTTTTCACACCTCCTTCCTTCGAGTGTAATTCCGCTTTATATGTGGCCATTTCCGCACGACACTCTTATAGTGGAATCCTGGGGTTTGCAGTTCCGGGAGGGGCCGGCCGGCCCCTCCCGGAACTGCAAACCCCAGGATTCCATAGGAGGTTGAAAGTGGAATCATCACGCTATAAGAGTGCCGTGCGGAAATGTTCTATGATATGTTAGACTTACAAGGTAAACAGGGTGATAAAAAGCAAGCTTGCTTGACCCCTTGCCCAGTGGAAACCGCTGCATTTTTCCATATTCTGTCCTCTCTGTACTTGTCTTTAAAATGGGAGCAATTTGTGCTAAAGGACAGAGCTTGGGCATGGAGCTTTTTTTTTAATTAAACATGCAATAGGATAAACCTGTAAGACAGAGCTTTCCAAACTTTTCCTGTTGGTGACACACTTTTTAGACATGCATCATTTCCTGATACAGTAATTCAATTTTGCTAGCAAACCAGAGGTTAAACTAACCCCTTGTAAGAGATACAGACATAAATTGTAATAACAAAATGTATGGGGACACAACATATCTCATGAAAACCTTTCATATATTTTTTAAAAAACACATGATTTATAAAAAAATAACATACATTTCCGAAATTGTAGGTGACACATCTACACACTTCAGGTGACACACTAACATCATGGCACACCATTTGGAAAGTAAGAAGATCAGAGAGATAAGAAGAGAACGGTTGCTTATTTATGACAGGCACAACTTGTTCTACAAAGGTTGGGAAAGCTTCACAAATAAACCATGTGCATTGCAATTCTATGAATGTTTAGACACAAGAATATTGTCTTAAGTGGGATTAAATATTCATCTAAGTTTCTACAGGACTGCAGCCCAGAAGTGACTCATTATATGGGCTATGTAATCTACATTAGGGCAATAAATATTGTTCAGAAACCAAAACCATGAGCTTGATCCAGAGACAGACCAATACATTCTGCTGCCTGAGTCAAACTCAGCTGATCTGGTGGATGAATCCTACTTTAACACCTGTTGTAGAAGAGAGTCCATCACCTCAGCTGAGGCAACACTTGGGGCATGTCCCCAGTAGACTCTCACAGTGCTATTATTCCACTTTCAACATCCTATGGAATCATAGGGTTTGTAGTTTAGGGAGGGGCCTTGATGCTGAAAGTGGAATAATAGCACTATGCCCTTTCCACACGCGGGCGGAGAAAAGGGGTAAGCCACGCTGAAACAGAGCTTACCTTCGTCCGTCACCCCGTGGAGCAGTGCATTTCGCTGCTCCACACTCGTCGGCATCCCACGGCGTCCGGCAGCGCCCAAAATGGCAGCTGATGACTGGCGGAGGCTCTCCATCAACCAGAGAACCTCGCCAGCTGGAAATCCTGCCCCCGGCAGATCTGCAGGCACGCCCTTGCGCGCGCCTGCAAATCCACACCGGGCACTGCGACGTGGCTGCACGGGGCTGCATGCCCTGTGCCTTTTAAAAACCACATAAAAAGTGGTTTTTAAAAAGCACACGGCGCCACCACTTCTGGGTGCCCTAGCGCAGATTGGGGTGTGGAATTACTCTAAAGTAATCCACCCCAATCCACTTTACGGTGTAGATGACCTCCCACAGAGGTTGCACTACCACGTGTTATTTTCCTGTGTGGAAAGGGCCTATGGCCTTTTTCACATGGGGTTTTTAAAGCTTCCCAGTTCGTCCTTGGTCGGGTGCCTTTTACACGTTAGAGAGCATTAAACTTTTTGCATTCTCACACCAATCTGAGCGGGGACGCCACCAATCTGCATTTCCGCGCACTTTTCAAAGACCGGATAAAATGTGGTCTTTTCCTCCAATCCGCGCTCGACGTTTTCATGAGAAAGCAGCGGTGCGTCCTGATTCGCGCGGGCGATCAAGAGAGGGAGGGATCAAGGCGTGGTCAGCAGAAGCCACAGGACCGCCCCCAGCACGAGCGGGCGGCGCCATTTTCCAAACCCGCTGAGGCGCCTGCAAGGAGGAGGCAAACGGACGAGGAACGGAAAAAAAGGAAGGTTTCAGCGGCTGCAAGGAGGAAGCAAAGGGACGAGGAACGGAAAAAAAGGAAGGTAGGTTTTCCCCTTAGCTATCCTTTGTCCGTGCAGCATCGTGAATTGCGGGTTTCCGGGGGTTGTGTCTCCCGAAGGTGCCCTGATTTTAAATATGGGGTCGAGGGGGAGGTGGTGGCTGGCGAGTGGATACACTCGCCGAGGATGGCATGGCAGGATGCTTTTAAAGGTTAGGGAAAATTGGGAAAGCTGTGGAGGGGGGCAGGTAGGAAGGGAGAGAACGTCCAAAGCAGCCACCGCGCCAAACCCGTTCTCCAGGTTACTTTGGAAGCGGGATCATGGCACAATGACGGGATGCTGTGTAAATTTGGGGATGGCTGCTGTGCTGCTCCGGCACGAGGTCCCCGTGCAAACTTTTACTGGGAAACGTATTATTTTTCTCTGGGGACTGTTTGGCGCCCCCAGAGAAAAATGGCCCGTGGTAATCATCCGTTTTAAACCAGACTCTCGGGCTGGGGGTGTGGGGGGTAGTGGCTTCTGTTTGACCCCTGGCAGTAGTTATTTTTCGAGCGGCCGCCATTAATGCAGTCACTCCCCATAAGGACCTGCTGTGTTGTTTGTCTGACCCCCCCCCCGCCACATGCAGAGGGGGATGATCTTCCTGCCAGGGCAGGAGACTCAGTGGTGTTCCATGCTTCTTTAGCTGTCTTGGACATGGCAGAGATCCATAGGGCAATGGAACACACATCATTGTTTGGGGGAGGCAAGCATTTCATCTTTATCAGTCCATGTGGCTCTGGGAGGGAGGATCCCATGGGCAGAGAACCAGTTCCTGGGACTATTGTATAGGCACACAATTTACTACATCGTTTCCAGTCTAGCTTGTGCCAAAATTTAAGTTGTTGAACATTAGCTTGAAGCTGTTGATATCACAAAAGCTGGAAGGTTATCTCCCCTGCTGTGAATATCTGCCCTCTGAAGTTATAAAACAAGGCAGTTCCCTTTGTCAGTTCGTACTGTTTGCTTTGTTTATAAATACTAACGCCCCTCCTTGTCTCCACAGGATCGGAAATCCACGTGGAGTGCGCATTCCCAGTGCAAATCTTCCCACGGAGTGTTGATCCAAGCTGAAAAGTCCACGCTGACACCACTGCCCTTTCCAGCACTTCGCCAAACACGCAATACAGTTTGTCTGGCTGGCAAATTGCACAGCGGTCCGTGACTGGAACAGTGGCATGCCACAGACGCCACGCTGACCAAACAGCTTTGCAGGGGAGGGCTACATGCAAGGAGCCACACACCTACTTGAAAGAATAAATTTTTTAATAAATAAATGTTTCCTTTTTCCAAAAAAATATATTTTCATAACTACATATTTACATAAATAAATAAAACAGTGCTGTACAGGGTGGATGTGCGTTTGGGAAAGGGCTGGGGGTTTCAACATTGGCCTTGGAACGTTCTACTCCTGGGCACAGGGGTGTTCCTCCTCCGGCTCCTCCACATCCGTCCGTGGCCGCTCCGGTTGAGGGATGTTCTCTTGGTCTGCTGCCCAAAACAAAGGTGAAATTCGATTAGGTGTGTGCACATCCACAGCAGCCTTTCTGAAGGAGGAAACTTTATTGTGTCCTTTGTTGATTGTTGGGGCGTTAGGAGGGAAATGAAAAAATAAGCCAAGGGCTGCTAAAATAGTGGTTTTCCTACCTTCCATCCCTGGCATGCCCTGCGTGTCCACGGGGGCTTGGTGGCCAGGCGCATGGCGTCTTCTGCCTATGGAAATGCCACAGTAAATCAGCGTGGGTTCTACTCAGTCAGGGTGCATCCCCCTTTGGGGGGGATACACGACAACCATTCCCCTGGGGTTCCCATAGCCACACAGGCGCAGTGTGTTGCGCTTACTCACGTCTGCCACCGGCTGTCCAGCTGGGGCTCCCCGCCGCCCTCCACAGGCTACGCATCACCTCGAAAAAGGGTGGCCTTGCGTGGGGGGGCGGGTGTCCGTTGTAGGAGCGCAGGGCGGCGTAGAACCGTCCGCGTAGCTCGCTGAAACGGGTCCGGACCTCCTCCACACTCCTCTCGTGGCCATGTCGCGTAAGGCAGTGGGCAACGGTGTGGAGGTGCTCATCATTGTCTCCCCTTGTGTGGGGGCGCATCAGTTCCAACACACCGCACCATCTTCGGGCCAGCAATATTCAAGCGCTCCTAACAAGGCTGCAATTGCTGTCATAAACGGGGCAAGGAGCCCAGCTATTTCCCTCAACTGCTCGTTCGCCATACTCAAAACAGCAAAAAGCGAGCGGGCAGGAAAACTTTGACAAAAGTTTCCGCGGTGCTTCAGCAGGCACGGGGGAGGGGGTGGATCCCGGGAGGGTGTGAGGGGACGCACGTGCGTTTTGGCGTCATCGATGACGTCCAAAATTTTACTTTTTGAAAAAAGGGCACCGCCAATCAAACGCTAGGTAGGGCGGGGAAAGGACAACGTTGGGAGGGGCTATGGCCACGCTGTGTGAATGCGATAATGCTCGCCTAGCCTCTTGCCGATCGAGCCATGAGAAACGACCAAAAGTTCGGCACGTTTTAGTGGGGATTGGGGAAAAGCTGCCTGGATCGCGGTGGGAAGATTTCAACGCCCCGTGTGAAAAGGGCCTATGACAGTCTAGTGCAGAAATGGCCTAGGTTAGGGGACCGAAGACAAATTGAGCACCATATACCTCTCTGTCCTTCAACAAGTAATGACCAGGGAGTCCAAGAGAAGCAGCTGAGAGGAGATTGTTATTGTTCCACGGCAGCATTTCCAACTTGAGATTGCCTCACTCTGCCTAATGGTAGGACTGGGACCTGCCTTGATCCAGTTCTATAGCTTCTGCACACAGAAGGATGAATAAAGCATAACAGAAGCCTGTATTTTCTTGTATCTTCACACGGCTTGTGCCCATTGGTACCCAGTTTATAGAGTGGTAAGCGAAACAAAAGGCCTGTGTGCCATTTGCTGTAGTTCTTCTACATCTGATTTGAAAAGAAATGGAATTCACAGGTCATCCTGCAAAATGGCCTGACACACAGAGCTTTGGTCGAGGGTGGGAAGTCTGGAGACAAAACAAAGCTCTCTTGACGTTCATCACAATCCCTCTCACGACAGATTCTTTTTCAAAGGTAGATCAGCTGAGAGCTCAGTGCTGATTTAATTTTGTGCAAAGCCTGTACATTTTAGGAGCAAAATAGCTTCATCCTTTAAAATCTGTAAGGGCTTCCTTGCTACCTAAAGACCTCTCTCTGTGTGTTTTATGTTGGTAGTTGCGGTCTACTAGTTGCACAATGTACACCCTAGATCTAACACAGTCATCTTACCACATTACAGACATGCATTTTTTGCTACATGCCTTCAGGTCAACTCCAGCTTCTGGCAACAAGTTGTAGGGTTACTTGTCCAACATCGTCCAGCAAGTTTCCATAGCAGACTCAGGATCTGAACCCTTGTCTCCCACAATTAAAAAAAAAAATCCTGAATGGACAAATCAACAATATTGTTAAGAGAAAAATCAGTTAATGATTTTCACTAAGGATTGGGAATCAACAAGTTTTTTTTTTGGTAATATTTACAACTGGATTTGATAATTAGTATTTTTTTAAAATAAGTAGTAGTGGAAGCATCAGAATGATATTTGTAGTTACCAAAGTAGTTAGCTTTTTATAGTATCAACAGTAGTCTATATTAGGAAAGTTGTCTTAGTTTTTATCTTCATTTAGTCATAATGTTAATGTTTAGTCTTAGTTTTTAGCCATCTAGGAGTAAGTATATAATACCAATATTAAAATCACTCCACTGACTGCTGATTAGTTTCTAGGCAAAGTACAAAGTGTTGATTGTCACGTTTAAAACCCTGCACGGTGTGGGTCTAGGCTACCTACAGGATTGCCTTCTCCTGTACACTCAGGTCCTCTGGTGGGGGACATCACGTTCAGTCACCCAAAACTAATCTGACTGTTACTCAGCAAACATTTTATCTGGCATCCCCTAGATTGTGGAATGACCTGCTGGACGCAACTGGCCAGCTGGAATTGCTATCTGCATTTAAAACAGCACTAAAGGCCAATCTCTTCCAAAAGGCCTATCTGGATTATTTTTAAATTATGAATTTTAAAGGATTGTTTGACTGATTTTAATAGATATTGGTTTTGTACGCTCTCTTAACTGGTGTTATTTGTTATTATTTTCCCCAGCTCGACCCATAGGGAGAGGCAAGTAACAACAACAACAACAACAACAACAACAACAACAACAACAACATAATTGCACACTTTATGGGCAGTTCAAAAATCCATATTAATGTAACACTTTTATCAGGAAAACCAAAAAGCCACAAGAATGTACCTAAACTGTCAGATATCTGTAGGTCACGTCATTGGGCAAATGACAAAAAGAATGGCTGTAAGAAAGAATGAACTGGACTTGCCCTTTTTAAGACAGAATGAGAGAGAAGTTTGTAGACATTCAAATAAGGCTCCAACAGGTGATGTGATAGTTTGAGGTCCATTCACACTACAGAATTATAGTGCTATTATTCCACTTTAAAGGTTCTGTCCTACGGACCCCTTAGATTGGCAGTTTAAAGAGAGGCATTTAGAATTTTCAGCCAGAGGGCGCCAGTACTTCACCAAATGGCAAAACCTTGGATTCCATAGGATGCAGGCAGAAAAGTTAAAGTAGAATAATAGCACTATAATTGTCTGGTGTGAATGGGTCAGTGGAGTTGTACCTAGGAATACTGGGAACAAGAAAGGCAGAAAAGTTTGATCCTCCATTTTTGAAAATATAAAGCCCAAACTAAACTCTCATTTGTCTGCATCTTGGGCAAAGTATCCCAGCTCCTTTATGAATAAAAACCAGAAAGAAATTAGGTGCAGTCACAGTTGCTTGATTCCAGAGAGTGCCCTGTCTTCTTTGAACCCCAGAACAGCTTTCTTTTATGCCTCTGCCTGTTTCCACTGTTTGCTGTCTTGTGGTAGCTACTTCCTCTGGGTGAACAAAGGCTGTCTGAAAGGGACTAATTGGGTGCTGGGACAAATACCTTCACAATGAGCCTAATACCAGCTTCACAATTGCTGCCAAGCACTTTGAAACAAGAAGCCTGCCTGGTTTACATGCTTGCTCTTCAAACAGCAGTGTGAGAAAGAAGACAACCCAAATAAATCAGAGCAGGCTACAGGATTTGAGGGTGGGCAGCTGGACTTGGTACAGTGGACACCATTAACTTGAAAGAAGAAGGGCAAGCAGAAGAATTCCCCAAGGCTGAGCTCTTGTGCAGTCTTAAGGTACCATGATGGCATAATACAGATAATGGCCCTTTTCACACGTGGGCGGGGAAACGAGGAAAGCCACGCCAAAACGGGGCTTACCTCGTTCCGTCGCCGCACAGAGCAGAGCATTTCACTGCTCTACATGGATCAGCGTCTCGCGGCGTCCTCGGCGCCCAGCAGCGCTCAAAATGGCGGATTTTGACTGGTGGAGCCTCTCCACCAATCAGAGAAGCTCACCAGCCGGAAATCCCGCCCCCTGCCCGATCTGCAGGGATGCCCTTTCGCGCGTCCGTAAATCCATACAGGTGCTGCGACAGGGCTGCACAGGGCTGGACGCCCCGTGCCTTTGAAAAACCACATAAAATGTGGTTTTTCAAAAGCACACAGCACCGCCACTTGCAGGCGCCTGACCGCGGATTGGTATGTGGAATTACTCGAGAGTAATCCACCCCAATTCGCGTAACGGTGTAGATGACCTCCGTGGAGGTCGATCTACACCGTTTTTTTAAATACTTAGAATACTTCCAAGGATAATTCTAAATACTTAGAATAATTCCAAGGATACTTGGAAAGGGCCAAGAAATGAAATAATAAGTTTGGGAGCGCTGGCAAAGGCTCAGCCTTGGTCTTAAGAGATGTTTAGAGGGTGTACCATGCAGCCATTTGGCTGAAGCAAAGCAGGTTTGGGATCTGCTAAATGCCCAAATGGAAGACTATCTAGGAACTCCATGGATGCTATCTTGAGTTTTGCAATGGAAGAATGGCAGATATAAATGTACTGAAAAGTTTGGGCACACATATAACCTTACATTTCTCATAATAAGGATACCCGCCCAAGCCCTGCAACCTTCTTCGTGCATCTGATTTCTTATTAAAAGCCCATTCTCTCTAGAGTGGAGAAATATATCACTGGACTGGGAGCTGCAATCCAACAACCTTCAGGGGTCCACAAATTCCCCATCTCCGCTATGCTCCATTCTAGGTGTTCTTTTTCAACCATTTGTAAAATGTGTGGAGGTGGAGGAGGGCAGGACTACTAGGAGCAATCCTGCTCCACTTCCTGACCTATAAATGTCCTAGAAATGTGTCACCCCAAATGCCACTATAATGTCCTGTGAATCTTACCTGTCCCTTTCCAGAGCTGCTGAAAGGCACGGCAGGGCAGAACTTTCTCAGTTTCAATCCCCTTGTGCCTATGGGTCCATTTATTCCACAATAATTACAGCCTAAACTCACTGGGTTTTTTTTTTTCATGGTAGGCTTTCTGTCAAAGGTAGAGAGGAGAGATAAAAAATGGTTTCCTGTGGCTGGTGAACATTTCAATAATGTTTTCTCTTGATTTGCCAAAGACAGTGGGATCTGCAAGAGAAAGCTGCAGCATGGAATCCGCTTACTGAAGATTCCATCCATGCCCCTTTGCAGGAAACGCCAATCGGTCTCACCAATGGTGAGTCAACCAAGATTCTGTGGCCACTGAGCATCACTGGTCTGCTTTCGCTTAGCATACTAATCATAATCTAATCTAGCCTAGCCTAGCCTAGCCCAACCCAACCCAGCCCAGCCCAGCCCAGCCTCCAAGCACAAGTGGGAGGGCATACCAGGCCTGGGGATTTGAAGATCATCAACCCAGATATTTCTTTTTTATAGTCTTACGAAATGCACCACTGTAACTGGGGAAAAAATGTGTATGCTCTTTTATTTACAGCCTTCTGTTTGGCAACTAGTGGTGCTGAGGAGCACATAAACAAGCATCCAAAGACATGTTTCACCTGTGTAGACAGATCTGATGGAATACTCAAGAAAAGAGTGTAAACAATACAGTAGCCTCCCTCTAAAGCAATGCCTTGCAGGTGTTTTGGAATTTACTTTCCATCAGCCTGAGCCAGAATGGCCAACAGGGCTGACAAATTACAGCAATACAAGAGCTATAATCCAAAACACCTGCAGGTATCAGCTTGTATGTAGGATTCTCCATGGGAGAGCTCTATTCTGTTCTCTTGAACTATACTATTAGAACACTTTAGCTGGGGAATTTAAATATCTCACCAAATTGCAAATCTTAGAACTCAGTAGAATGGTGCCATGATAGTTAAAGTGGAATTAAACTGCTTACCTGTGTGGTTTTGATACACACAAAGAGTGTGAGACACATTTGGAATTACAAATGTGGGCCCTCAGTATCCATTGCGGTTTGGTTCCAGGATCTCCCATGGATATCAAAATTCATGGATGCTCAAAGCCTGTTATACAGTGGTGTAGTAAAATGGCATCCTTTGTATAAAATGAACAACTCAGAAGGTTTGATTTCTGGAATTTTTTAAAAAAAAATATTTTCAACCTGCAGTTGGTTAAATCTGTAGATGCAAATTCCACGGATGAGGAGGGCCAATTGTACATAAGGATGTAGACAAACATTAGGAGGTTTCTAATCTGTGATGATATCATCCTGGAATGATCTCTCTCTAGTCTTTTTTCCATTTAATAGTGTGAGAGCAGACTGAGAAAGAAAATTACAAGTTCATGAACTGTGAGTTCTTGAGGAGCTGTTTGAGTAATCATGTGTACGTATATCACTTAGCTAGATGCTGGTTCAGCATGTCTGTTTAGGATGTTTTGTTCAGTGTTTGGGAACAGTCAGAAGAACGTCATAAGGGGGGCAAATGATCAAGAAATGTCAAGCTGGCAAATGTTGCAATTGTCCATGTAAAAGTATAAAACCTTAGAGAGATGAATGTTCAGGGCTTCTGGTCTTTGGAAGAGATTCCACCAGAGAGCCCGGCCGACTAAATAAACTCTTGCTTTCCAATTCAAGCGTCTCCGGTTTCTGGAATTTAGCCACTACAATAGCTTCCTCTAAATTTTGTGCTATGCATTGCCTTCCAAATGGGCAGGGGTGTATGCAGCAGGACTGAACTTTACTTTTGGACCTGACCAAATGTACTGGACTCCATCTCTGTCTCTCCTTTCAACTGGCTGTCGCAAATAGTGTGGCTTTCCAGATGTTGCTAGATTCCAGTTACCACTAGATGTAGCCACTCTGTCTAATGATGAGATATGATGGGTCCAATCATTCATCATCAACCAGAAGGCAGAAGGTTCCCCTTCATTCATCTGGAGGCTCTCTTCCTCCTTGACTCTAGGGTCATGCCTCTAAACTTCTGCTAGATGCAAGCTTATTTTCTTTTCAAGAGTTTGCTGCCCAAGGTTGGGAACTGGTCTGAAGTGGGGAGAAGGATGAAAGGCATTTGAAAACAGCTTGCAATGATTCACATGTCCTTGAAAGCTCCAGGACTGGAAAGCGATTAGTGGCGTTTTTCTTGTTTGCCTTCTGTTATGCTGACTGAAAATGTATCTTTATGAGATCATAAATGCCTGCCCAATAGGCAACAACTCACCTGGATGAGGGGGGCAAAGTCAGGATTTTGTTCCTTGGCAGACCGCACCTGCATGCCTACATTGCTGCTGGGCACAAGGCCAGCCCTACTATTAAAAAGAATGAAGTGGTTGCCTCAGGCAGCAGATGCTGGTAGAGGAATGGAAGTGGTAGTAAGGGGTGGGAAGAAAGAGTACAGTGTACCATGCAGCCCCATGATGCCCCCTTATATATGTGTTGCCCTCAGTTTAGCTACACAATGCTATACCATCACCATGGTTGAAGTGAGACTCATCTTCCTGTTCACTTAGTTCATACACATGGAACAGAGGAAGGGCACCAGTCTGCCTTTTTCCTCAGGCAGCAAAATGTATTGGGCCTGTCCTCTTCAGATGGCCAATCAAGCTTGGGATTGTAAGGTCAGCGTAGGCTGTCATTCTTTCCTCCCACCATGGTTCCAACATATACCCCCAGCTGCTATTTCTACCTGAAGGGAAGCTCCAATGGGTAATACTGCTTTTGGAAAGATCCAAACTGGGACTGAATACAGAGGGAAAAGAAATTAAGAATTTATTCATTTGGCTTAAAATGTCTGGAGGGACAATGTAATTCGACTCTTCGACTTGCACGTGAGAGACCAGAGTTCGAATCCACACTTAGCCGTGGAATCCCACCTTGGACAAGTCACCCTCTCTCAGCCTCAGAGGAAGGCAAATGGCAAATCTCCTTTCAGGAATTCTTGCCAAGAAAATCCGAGGAAAGAGTTGCTATAAATCAGAGTTGACTTGTGGGAGCAGAACTACAACAACAAATCATGGTCTGAGAAATTGAGAAGGGGTAGCCAATTTGTCCTCTTAGAGAAAATTTGTTTTAAAAAAATGGAGGAATTTCTGCTGTTTCTTGCCTATCTGCACTCCTACTCATACCAGGAGCTCTGTTTATGCAATGAACAGAAAGAATAGTTAAACTGATTCTGCACTACAGGAAGCCCCCACTTTTGGCACCCTCTTATCTGACGATTCACTCTTTTGATGCTTCCAGATTAAGGACAAGTTCCATTAATTCAACTGGGGTTCTGCTTTCTCATCATTTCCTCTTGCCTATGGAGGCTCACTTGAACTGCTTGCATACGTATGTTGCTTACAAAGCAAGCTGAGAGGAGGAAAGAAAAGGTGCCAAGTCAGCTCAGAGACTCTGCAAACAGTGCATGGTTGGTCAGTCCCAAATCCTTCATGCTCCCTAAAGTACAGTACATGGATGCTGTTTTTCAGCTGATTTCATTATCTGACAGTGCTCCAGTCCCTAACCTGCCAGATAAGTGGGGGAAGCCTGTATACCACTTCAAGTTTCTGGGGTGCAGTTAAAAGTGCCAGTCAAGACCTATAAAGCCTTAGATGGCTGGGTTCCGAACTACCTGAAACACTGAATTTCTCCACAATAACTTGCCCAGCTTTTGAGATCTTTCAGGAAAGGTTTTCTTTCAGGCCCACAACCTTCATAGCCTTCTTGGTGGCTGCTCCCAGATTGTGGGAGGCTAGGTTTCCCCCTCGATGCTTTCCTTCTACTGGTAGACAAAGGTCTTCTTTTTCAGACAGGCTTCTAGTCCTTCCAAATGTAGGAGAGTTTTTCTTAACGGAGGATGCTGTACTTTTTCCTCATGTGTTGTAAATCTGAATCTGTTTTTAATTTAGCGTTGGTTTTAATATGACTGTTGTTGTGTGCCTTCAAGCCCCTCGGACTTACAGCGACCCTAAAGGGAACCTATAACGTGGGTTTTCTGGTGCTGAGTATGTGTGATGTGCCCAAGGTCAACCAGTGTGCTACCCGCAGTTTCTGGACCGGACTTGTGGGATATTAGATATCACTTTGATATCGATAATTTGGCCTTCTCTACCTATTCCTCTCCACGTGCTGCGAGGTCTCCAGACAAGCTCGCATACAGGCACAGCTGCTAATCGCTGTAATATTCCCAACAAATACAGGCAGGCCAGAAATAGTCGATCTGTGGCCACAGGCTAGTCCAATGAGTTTTGGGCTGGAGACAAAGCCTCCGAAAGGTCAGAATTTAGCATGATTGAATTAAGTCCAAATTAAGTTTGAATTGTCAATAGAGTAGCCAGTATGCAAACGCAGAGTGCTTGACAGATGAGGATTCGGCTCGTCAAGCTGCCTGCGCAGGGGAGGGAGTCCTTTGTAAGCAGCGTGTATACAAAATACGGTACTTGCCTTGAGGTCCTCCTGAAGCGGCAGATCGACTATGGACTAGCCTGTGGCCACATTTTCCCCTATAAAAACCCCTGACTTTGAGAGCTTCCTTGGATCGCTCCCGACTTCCATTCTGCCTTGCTGCCACTTTGCTTGGCGAGCCTTCCCCTCAGTTCCACGTGCTGAGAACCTTCATATCCACGAACTCCAGCTTCAGACTACCCGGGCTTCAGGACAGGTGTAGTATTACCCATACCAAAAACCTCCTCTAAAAATCCCTCTATCCAACTTTATTTCTATAGTTATCTGTGTGAGTGTGTTGCATACACTTTTTGACTGTATTTTAATAAAAACAATTATTATTTTACTTCTGTTTGCTCCTTGACTCGCCCTGACTCCATAGACATTGGGTAAAAGATTCTGCTCCGTTGCCCTGCCTCTCGTATTGCTAGCTTGTGCTCCTCGCTAATTTCCCCAACTTACTATAATTTGGAGCGCGCTTAGGTGTCCCTCACGGGACCCCCAGAAACCAGGGTAACAAGTGGGTTTCCATGGCTGAGCAGAAAATTGAATTCTGGTTTCCAGGGTCATGGTCCAATGGTCAAACCTCTACACAACACTGGCTCACTTTAATACGATAGCCTAGCCATTGGTTTATTTCATCTGAATTCTAGTTTAACCTATATGATAACCCACTATGGGTCCTACATTTGCAGAAGGAAGGCCAGAAGAAAAGAGAGAAAGAAAACAAGCAAATACATTTACAGGTGTGAAAAATCTCCAGTGTTCAGAATTCCTATACATACAAAGAGCCAGATTAATAAATTTATAGTAAGTTGTTCCTTCAGATGCCAGGTTTTTTTTTTCCCCTACTAGGAGTTAGCTTCATGGGGGAGCTATTCAAACACACAACTCTGCTACTTTGAAAGATCACAGCTACTGCTACTGAAGATCACAGTCCAAGGTAAAGCTGGAGGCAGAAACAGGTTTTAATAGCAAGCAGCTGAGATCTCCACCCTGAGAGTAGTTTGTTTGTAGCATGGCCTTGCTAAATCTTTAATTACTATCTAATTAGACCAGTGGTTCTCAACCTGGGGGTCGGGACCCCTTTGGGGGTCGAACAACCGTTTCACAGGGGTCACCACTCCTCAATCCTGCCCCCCCTTTTAAAAGAAGGTGGCCTCACAGCCAATGGGAGCAGTGCTTCTGAGACCCCTGCGCTGGGGTTCAAACTGCAAACCCCGGGATCCCATAGGATGGTGAAAGTGGAATAATAGCGCTATAACAGTCTAGTGCGGAAATAGCCAGGATGACTTTCTCCTCTCGCTTTTGTTGCGCGTGGACCCTTGGCGCTTGCCACATGCACATGTTGTGTTCTTCGCCCTGACTGTCTTGCATTCCTCGCTTTTTGTATGTTCAGCGTCCGCACTCCCTTTAAGGGAGTGAGGGAGTGAGGGAGTGAAACAAAACGCGTCTGCTTCTGCCGCCGCCATCTTTCCTCTCTCCCTGTCCTTTCCTCCCTGCGCCTCGTGTAAAATGTGGGCTGTTTCGGCCTTGCCTTTGGGAGCGACTGGCTTTTTGAACTGTGGAAACCCAACATTCAGAACTAGAACTACTGCCTCAATTCTGGCATTGATGGGCGCTTTCTGTGCTTAAAAAAGGGGGGAGGGTTACCAGTTTTTAGGCATTAGAAGTCTATCCAGAGCAGTGATTGAGGGCAGTGTTTCCAATCTACTTGATGTTGGAAATAACTAACTAACTAACTAACTAACTAAATAATTAATAAATAAATAAATAAATAAATAACAAAAATTATTTTATGGTTGGGGGTCACCACAACATGAGGAACTGTATTAAGGTTGGCATTAGGAAGGTTGAGAACTACTGAATTAGACAATCATACATTGGCAATAATGCTTTCTCTGGAACACAGAGTATTCTTGCAAGGGAGTTGCAGGAGTAGGCAGATTCTGCACATCACCTGAGATTCACAGGAGTATACCCTCCACTGTCCTGATTTGCACAGTCCTTTGAGGCCGCTCCCTAAACTGCAAACCCCAGGAGTCCATAGGATGTTCAAAGTGGAATAATACTACTATAGCAGGCTAGTAGGAAATGACCTCAGTTAATCCTCTGCTGTCCCACTTTTTCAGCCGCTTTAAACTGTCCCAGTTTCTCTCTCCTCCTCTCCCTTTATGCTCAGCTTGCTTTGGTTGTTGCAAATGGACTGTTGCCCTTCCCAAGAGGCCCAGACAAAAGCAAATCACTGCAGCCTCTCCTGGCTTGTATGTTCTTCTGCATTAATAACTTTTGCCTTCTTCACAGCACTGCTTTTCCTTGGCTGTACATGTCCCACTTTTCATCTGTGAAACATTGGAGGTTATGCAGGAGGACCTGAATGCATGCCAGATTTGTGCAGAAGCTGAAAAGCTACTGCTTAGAACCCAAATTATAAAGGTCTGTAAATCCCAAATGAAGATAATGGTGGTGATGATGGTGACAGAGAAAACAGGGTACCCCCCCTGAAAAAAAGATGGACTACCCCTTAAAGTTGACATAGGACCTTTCTGCACTACACTGTTATAGTGCTATTATTCCACTTTTGACATCCTGTGGAATTCTGAGGTTTGTAGTTTACTGAGGCCAAAGAGCTTTCTGGCTAAACTGCAAACTCCAGGATTCCACAGGATGTCGAAAATGGAATAACAGCACTATGGAAAGGCCTGTAGTTTAGGGCCTCAGTGTCTCTTAATTCAGCTCTGACTCCATTTTCCTGCTCAGAGCCAGGAGGTGCTTATGTTCTGAATTCATCATTGGAAAGCCCAAAGAGAAACCTCATACAAGTCAGAGCAAATCTTTGCAAGCAGGATTGGTGAGGTGAGCAGCTTCCCATTCTTATTCTCTGCGGCTTCAGAGGGCAGGGCCTTGTGTGAGGTCACAGGGTTGAGAAGTCCTTGTGATGTCACAAAGGCAGAACAGGTAAAGATTGGGAGACAGGCCAAGACTGCTTCTAACTGTTGTGGAAACACACATGAGGGCAACAGGAGTGGAATTTGGGCAAAACCTTCTGAGGAGGGGATTTTTTGTTCACACTACACAGTTTTAGTGCTGCATTCCACTCCTGTGGAAGCCTGGGAGAAAGGAAGCCCGTGGAAGCCTGAGAGAGCTCTAGTGCCCCACCAGAGGAGAAATCCCAGGATTTCATAGGAGATTGCCATGGCAAGTAAAGTGGAACATAGCATTATAATCGTGTAGCATGAACAGGTCCCAGGTAATCCAGAGTTGGGAAGAAACACTAAATACCTGCAGCCTGTTGCAGCTGCTGATTTTATGGAAAGCTCAGTGCCATTGTGTGGGGAGCTTTCCCCACACCCAAGTCCTGCACTACTAGTGCCAGGACTTCTTCAACCAGACAGCTCATGAATTGCAATGCTGACATTCCACTCTCTGCTCCAACTGGCACAATACAAGGCCAAATGTGTGCACTCACTGCCTCTCTCCTGCTCTCCTCCTTCTGGGATTGATGTTGTACAACCACTGCATAGCTGCATAAACCTTTGCCCTGAGCCAGAGTGCCTTGGCATCAGCCAGGAATAGATAAAGATGGGTGCCCAGGCTTCCAAGTCAATTCACAGGCAAAATTCAAAGGAACTTGTCTTCTAGGGCTTTTCACTCAGATTTGTCTGCGTACCCGGAGACACAAACATTGCAATTGGCTCAAACTTCATTTGGTGCCCTGGCAACCCAAGCAAGCTGCTGGACAGGTAGTCCAGCTGCCCTACCCACTCAAAGTTGGTGGAGCTGCAAGAAAACCACTGTAGGTCATCCTGGTCAGGTGAATCCTAACAAGAAAGGAAGAGAAGGAAACTTGGAAAGTAAGGCCATATCCTCTGACTGTCCCAATTGGCAGGGATTAACTTCGTGTCATCTCACTTCAACTGCTTTTAAAATATCTCAGTTTCTCCATTTCCCACTTTCCCCCTTTGTTCTCAGCTTGCTTCAGTTGCTGCAAGTGAGTTCAAAGTGCAAAAGCAGTCTGTACACCATTAATTCAGCAGGTGGGAAAGAAGAGGACAGGAGGGAGATAGAATCTTGCCCTTCCCAGTAGACTCTGGCAAAAGACAGCTGCTGTAGCCTCTCCTAGATTGTGTGTTCTTCATTATTAATTCCAATTGCCATCTTTACCACACTCTGATACTGCTTGGTCACATGTGTCCTGGGCCATTTCCACATGAGAGGGGAGGAGCGGTTCATTGCGTGCCAAGAGCAGTGTTTCTATACTCTGATTCAGAAACTGAATTCCAAAATTCAGAAACTGTGCTGTCTGCACCCCCTCCACCACTTTACATCATGTTGCTGCATCTGCAACAGCAAGTCACTGGCCACTCCCATTCCCCTCCCTCACCCCACCCCACCATCACTGATTGGTCTTTTTTTTAAAAAACCGCACATATTTTTAACACATTCCTGCATTGCTATATTTGTGCATAGATATGTATGTTTGTTGATACGTGGAAAAAAGCACACCTTAACGGCCCATTACCAGATCCACTCTCTTTCCACTGTCTGTCTAACGCATGAAAACAATCATGACAGCAGCCTGTCCTTTGATGGGCAGAGAGAGATAGGGACGGAAATGACAGAAGGGACAGCTTGGGAACGCCCATAGCCGGCCACTTCTGCGGCTTCTTTCTCTCTCTTCCTTCCACATTCTCCCTTTTTCTTCAGCTCCCGTGCAAATTGATTTCAAAGTGCAAAAGTAGTTTGCACTCAATTAACTCAGCAGGAGGGAGAGGAGGGGAGCGAAATCTTGCCCTTCCCAGTTGGTGCAAGCCAAAGCAAACTGCTGCAGCCTCTTCTAGCCTGGGTGTTGTTCCTCACTGATATCTTTTCCTGTCTTGACCACATTCCAAGGTCAGTTGGTCAGTTTTCATTTGTGAAATTTCGGAGGGCACAAAGAGATGTTTTTGAAAAGCATTGAGTGCCCCACTCACCCCATTGAACTGCATTCCATCCCAAAGAGGAAGGATTTCCATTATTTCTATCTCAAATTACTTTCTAGAAAATTTAGTGGTGCCCAGAAAGGAATGCTGAATTTTGTTTTAGTAATCTGAGCTGTTGTTTGCTTGTCATAAACTCACGACTGGGAAAAGTTACTTGTTGGACTTCACTGTTGTATTCCACAAAGTAACTTTTACAAAGTTCTGTACAAACTTAAAAACTAGATTTTAAGACCTCACCTGGCCTCTCCCCTAATATGACTGGTCTCCATTGCCAAGCCCTTGGGAGTCAGCAGGCCAATTGCTCCAGTCTTCCCAAGGTAAATGATACACTGCCTCTCTTCATTGCCTTGAGCCTGCCCAAGTCCTATTGAGTACAGACTACCAGGGGAACCAAACACACAAGACTCTTTGTCTTGTACAGCAGGCCTGACCTACATTCTTACAGGAGTGCTTGCAGTTTCTACAGCACAAGAGGCTTAGAATCCAGGGAGGAAACAAAACGAAACAAAGCGAAAACAGAGAGCTGAAACAGCACATCATAGAGGGCGGAGAGCAGAAGATAAGCATTTCAAGGCTGGCTGCTTCTCCCTAAGTGTGCTACACCCTTGGCTTCCCTTGGGCTTCCCTTGTGCTCCAGCATTTGGCCAATGAACTCTGGTGAAGCTGTTCTGTATCGAGGTGAACTCACTGGTCTGTCTACCCCATAACCAGATCTTACTGAACCTTCCTTCTAAAGCAAAATGGCTTTCACAAAGAATGGTGTGCAGGGGCAATTATGTTTTCTTCATGAGCTATTTGTATACTGCAGCTTCCCAAACCCAATCCCTTGTCTCATACCGAGAGACCCTTTCAGTTTCAACCTCCTTTGGGTTTGTGGGGAGAAACTCCAGTCAGGAATCAAGGAATTATAGAGAAGATCATCTAACTGAGTGGTTCTCAAACTTTAGATCTTAAGATGTTTTGGATTTCAACTGCCAGAATCCTTGACTAATAGCCATGCTGGCTGGGGCTTCTGGATATCAGTGTCCAAAGCATCTGGGGAAGCAAAATTGAGAATGATTGATCGCCTGTTCGGTGTACAATCTAGGATGCAGAATCCATACAGCAATGGTTCTCAAGACTTCTTACCCTGTGACATACTTTACATATACATGCGAGTGTGACATGAGTGACAGGGATGTTGATGCTGCCTTACAGATAGCATATCATATCTTACTCCCCACACTCTCTCTGTCCTACAGATCTCTTGTGTCACATGTGCCCTCCATCTTAATGCTAGCTCTTGTGCTCTCTGTCTCCTCTCTGCCACCACCCAAGAAATTGTCTTGTGATAACTAAAGGGCATGCGCCTGCTGCACCAGCAATAGAACATTCAGAGAAGCTGAGTGGGAAAAGCATAAAGAAAAAGGGAAGCCAATTTTTGCTGTCTGAAATTGGAGGAAGGCGTAATGGGGAAAGCTCTTTTGCAATCAATCTTCAATACTATATACACACACACACATACACAGCTTGCACTTTTTCCCCCACATTTGCTATACTTGCATCACCTTGAGCAGCTGTTGCACTCTCCCTTAGGATCGTGCCCCAGTTTGAGAATCTTTGGCATACAGTGTTCCTAACAGATGATTATCCAGCATCTGCTAACATTACTCCATTGAGGTAGACCTCCCAAGGCAGTCTGCTGAAAAGCTCTTCCTGTTGGAAATTTTTTCCTGAAGGTTAATAGCAATTTACTTCTTTGCCATTTTTGTGCATTCCCTCTAGACCTGTCTTTTAGGGCTACAGAAACAAGCTCACCATCCTGAATGGTAACTCTTGAAGACAGATATCTGCAAACCCTGGAAGATATTTAAAGACAGCTATCATGTTTCTCTTTAATCTTCTCTTCTCCAGGCTACGCCACTGGGCAAAAGCAGTTGCATCACAGGAGTGGTAGGTGGGGAAAGTGCTCAACATCCATTTCTACCATGGGGTACTCCAGTTTTCTCCCATCTAGTGCTACATTCCCTTGAAAGAAGACTGAAACATACCAAGTGTCCTTGTACTACCTCAGAGGCTGTTTGTCTAGCTATTATTCTAACTGCAGCAGTGGGCTACTTGTGTCCCTCCAGCTGAGAGACTAAACTTCTCCTTAGTCCTAGCCAGCATAGACAATGGTACTGGATGCTGGGAGGTACAGTCCAACAATGTAAGGAGCCAAACTTGGAATGTTGCTTTTAGGTAGAATAGAATACACTGAAGCCTTCCCTATGGGGGTTCCAGAGCATCATTCTACTGCTGCTCAGTTATGGATGGCTACATGTCATTGTATTAATTCTCCTTAAAAATTGCTTCCCAAGATTTGCTCTGGAGGCTTACAAGCTATTCCCTTAGGTCTGAGAATGGCTGTCCAGAAATTAGAAGACTGGGTCAAAGGATTAGTTTCTTTGAATTGTTGTTTAATTCTTCATTCTTCCATTTCTTTGGGAAGATGATATCATCATTTGTCACAATGTTTATTATTTTGGAAACATTTCTTTAGTGCTGAATAACTGAAGGATTGCAGGATCAGCACTTTTTCTGCTTTATCACTTAGAGATTTGTACCAAAAATACAATTTCAGAAACAAGGAAGGGAATTTGTTCTCTATTAGCCAGGGGAGATGCACACACCATGTTCCTTGCAAGGCTGCCATTAGTGTAGTAAGTTTTCTAGATTTTTTTTATTGCTAAAACCTGGAACAAATACAAGGTGTAAGCAAAATGAATATTATGGTAAATACAAAATCCCTTTAATATGTTTTATAAAATTTGGAAACTGCAGGCTGGTGGGAGCATTAAGGTTGTGGGTGTATGGGTAGAGGGCGCTGAATCATTTTTTTCCCCTGAGGTCATGTCCCGAAGAAAAGTAACCTTGTTTTAAGTCACTAGTCCCTTTGGAAGAGAAGCTATTATCTCCAACCTCTTCCCACCCAAGGATTTAGTTTAAAGTTGTCTTGATCAGACTTACCATGCTGCTACCAAAGACATTCTTTCCAGTTTTTGTGCGGTATAGCCTACCTGTAGGTAGTAGTCTACAGGTAGACTACTATCTACTGTATATCTACTGTAGATAGTATAAGCATGATAGCTGAGAAAATCGGATCCACAATAAAACTGAAAGTAAAGTGATAGGTGAGAACAAATATAGCTTCAAGTGTCTATATAGCAATGCACAAAGTTTGGTAAACAAACAAGATGAGCTTGAGGTCCTAGTGCAAGAAGGTAAATATGGCTTTATAGGCATGATGGACACCTGGTGGGATGACTCCCATGATTAGAATATTCAAAAAGAGCAGATGTGGCAGAAAAGGAGGGAGAGAAGCATTTTTTGTCAGAGACAAATTCAGTTGTACAGAAATTCATGAAAGGGATAAGAGTGGACTAGTTGAGAGCATCTTGGTAAAAATAAATAGACAAATAAATGAATGAAATGAAATAAATGAAGGAACAAAGTGATTGGCAATCCCAGACTAGGCCACTTCCACATGAGAGGGGAGGAGCGGTTCACTGCGTGTCAAGAGCAGTGTTTTTATACTCCGATTCGGAAACTGATTTCAGAAATTCAGAAACTGTACTGTCTGCACCCCCACCCATTTACATCATTTTACTCCGGAAAACAGCGGTTGCTGCAGCCACAACAGCAAGTCCCTGGCCAATCCCACTCCCCTCTCTCACCCCACCTTGCCATCACTGACTGGTCTGTTTTTTAAAAAAACACACATTTTAACACTTTTCTGTGTTGCTACGTTTGTGCATAGGAATGTATGTTCATTGATATGTTGAAAAAAACATGTTTTAACAGTCCAAACCAGATCCACTCTCTTCCTGCTGCCTGTTTAACACAGGAAGACAATAACAATGGCAGCCTGTCCTTTGATGAGCGGAGAGAAACAGGGATGGAAATGATGGAAGGGACGGCCTGAGAACGGCCATAGCTGGCCGCTTCTGCAATGTGAATTGATGCTACGCTTCTACATGTTAGTGAAAAACCAAAGCAGAACTGGCTTGGGAGATTTACATCAGAGTTTTTCTGGTTTTCACATACAGCAGTTTCTCATCGCAGTGAACCGCAGTGAACTGTTCTAGGAGCTGAAAACATGCAGAACCACAATGAAAACTATGAAGCTAAAACGGTTCAATGTGCAGACAGGAGGGTAAGAATTCGACACTGCTACGATGTATCAACCTTCTGCAGAGATGGCCTAAATCCTAACCAACAGGGAGGAGATGTTCACTGGAATCAAAGTATTAACACTTTAGGGGGAAGGGGGAGGTGACCATACAATGCTAGAATTCACAGTTGTGAGGCAGGGCAAAGAAGACTGTAGTTAAACACGGACCTTGGATTTCAGGAAAGCTAATTTTAACAATGTGGAATTCCATGGCTGGACATGCTAAAGGAAAAAGACACCCAGCAATGGTGGAGGTTCTTAAGAAAGGACCTGCAAAAAGCACAATCACAAACAATCCCGTACAAGAAGAAAAATGGGAAACATCTGGAAAAGCTAACTCAAAGAGGAAGAAGAAAAGAGTATGTGTACAGAATGGAAGGAAGGACAAATCACCAAGGAAGAGTACAGATGCATAGCACTAGCTTGCAGGAATAGTGTAAGGAAAGCTAAAGCTCAGAATGAGCTGAGACTGACTAAGCAAGCAAGGAGCAACAAAAAGGGTTTTTAAAAGATACATTTGAGACAAGAGAACGACCAAGGAGACAGTAGGGGCAAACTAGAAGGAGGTCTTGAGTGGAGCGCTTCAGGGTTCTATTCTAGGACTGTTACTCTTCATTCCAATCAGGTGCCAATTCCAGCAGATAAATCATTATTTGAAATCATTATTTTAAAAGAGCACACAGACCTATTCAAGTCGTTCCTCCTGTTTGTTTCTTGTTAAATGTGTTGTTCAGTTTTTCTGAAGGCAAGGAAAAAGGCCAAGGGCCTTGCTGTGCTGCCTTGGGCTGCTAATGAACTGAGTTTTCCTAGAATGTTCATGTGGTTTTCTCCCACACATATCCTGATTTCAACATCATACTTTCTTTCCCACCCTTGACAACTTTCTCCATTGCTTCTTTTTATTCCTATGGGCCACCAGGACATGTGTGGAAGGAGATGTGTGCATCTGTGTTCCATGGGGTGCTCTACTAACATCAATTCCAGATTGCACTGAGGTATGTATTCCTTTCTGCTTCATCACACCACAGCATCAATCAAGATTGAAGGCTGTGAGGACCATCCGAACCCTTAAACTTCTACCCAATACTATACCTATTTGTAGCTTGTAAGGTATGCACATGGGCTGCTCCTGTCGGCCTGCTATGTTCTTGTGTTCGTTCTGTGATTCCTCCATTTCCTTCTTGTTCAGAATGATCTTGCTGTTACTCATGATGCTGCATGCACAGGGCACAAAGAAGCAGATGAGGACACATGACCAGCACTTGTGTCCTTGCAGGGACATAACAGAACAGGGAGTGGGAAGTGCACAACAGTTTTCTATTGGTCCACCAGACTTCGCAGTCTTTCTGGATGGCATCCAGAGAAATCAGGTGCAAGAGGGCATGCAGTCCTCCTGTGACATGCTGTCAGATGCCATTTCTGCCCTCTGATGCAAGTGACCATGGTGCCACACACATACATACAGCCAGATTACATTTTTACTTCTTGGCATACTTCCTGGTTTATTTGCTATAGCACAAGAATACTAGTTTGAACAGGGAAAATAGCAAGGTATAGTACACTTCATCCCAAAAGTAGACAATAATGCACAATGTACCATGAAGGCCATGAACAACGAAAGGTCTGGCATGCCATGATCAACCAGCAATCATCATTGCAATTGCAGATCTAACCTTTTCTGCCTCCCTAGCCCTCCTGCCATTGTATCTTCTATAACCGCAGTGAAATGGATCAACTGTCATAGGTGCAGGTGGTTGGAGTTTGGGGTGTAAACATGCCCTTCAGGGCTGGCTCCCCAACCAGATACTGATAATGTCATTGGAACAACTACCCCCCCCCCAATTACCCTGGAAACTGCAGCAAGAAGTTTTCTGAGTTTTTATTCTGGTGGACAAAAGACACCAAGGAAAATCTCCTTGCTCGGTTCTGCTGCTGCCCTTGCCTTGCTAAAGAAGCCCTACATGGCTCATCATGTTTCAATAAACCTGGAAAGCAGCTCTGAAAAGATACTCTGCATGCTCTGGGTCCATTGCAACACAAATAAAAATGACAACACTACAAAAACAGCAGAGCTGTATTAGTAAACACAGGGTAACTAATAAAATAGAAATAGTGATTACTTTCCTTTCTGGTGTCACCAGAAATAGGAGGCCTTTGATGATGCTTTTTTGTTAAAACGCAATGTCGCCAATTTGAATGTCCTTGCATCATGATGTTACAACGTTACTCTGCTAGTACAGTGTTAAAACCCCCCACCAACCACTCATGGGTTGTGGGGTGGAGAAAAGGACTTCCCAATGATGTTGTAATGCAGTGGAAAGAATGGTGTGAATAATGCTACTTATCCACTGAAGTTGAATGGTGTGGTAGAGAGCATTCAGAACCTGATACCATCACAGAAATGGCAATGCTGGGATTCAAACAGAACATCACAGTTTTAAGGTATGGTGTGATACGGCTCCAAGCCTGTACTACAACTTATTTATTGATGAAGAGTAGATACTGCCACTGGTCATAAAACATTAATTTTTCCATATTTGAGGAGATTGCTGGAAATACATTAATTGTCAAGGTTTTCACACAGTTCAGATTTTTTTTTTAAAGTTAAAAATGGTAATTTTTTCTCTTTAGAAACAAAAACAAGCATTTTTGTGACTGGGACAAGACCAGTTGAGATTGTTATGAGATTTAGCTGAACTGTCAAGAGAAAATAATGCCAGTTTGATTTTTTTGCAGTGCTATAACCTAACCATCCTAACCCAATCAGTGCCATTTGACAATCACCCTATTTTTTTTTTTACAGGCTGTATTTAAGCCATGTTTGATATACTGAAGGAAAAATCAGGTAAAATTTAAAATTAATTCACATTTTATTAAATAACCTCCCCCCCCAATTTTCCTCTGGTTAGTGAGTCAATTCAACTGTTCACCTTACTTGAAGAAACAAAAGGAGGCTGTAGTGGGTTTTGTTGCTCATTAACCTAAAACAAAGAAGGGGTGGAGCAGGGAAACCCATTATATAAGCAGGAGATAATGTAGACTTTGACTAAAGGTTGCTTGTGGAATCAATTTCTGGGTTTCTCCTTGACCTCTGTTAATCTATATCTGTTGTGACAGGGGTCAGTAACCTGTAGGCTGAAACAAGCTTTAGATTTCAAAAAGCTGTCTTATGGTGTGTCTGCTCAGTTCACTGTTAACTCCTTAATATTTCATTCCTACCTTAACAGAATCTTCTATGCACCTCGTATAATTCCTTGGCAAACTTCTTTATTTTGGGGCTCATGAGGTGACGTGTTCCATTTTTCTCGGAGTTGGGAAACTGCATTTTAAAAAGCAATGAATTGCTCCCTTTCCCAGAGGGGGAAATCACATAGCCCACCAGATACAGCTGGACTGTAACTCCCATTAACCTTAGCCAACATAGCCAAGGGTGAGAGTTACTGGTATTTGCAGTCCAACAACATCTTGAGGACCATATGATCCCCACCCCTGTCTATTAGACAGTCATTCTTATCACTAATTAAGTAATTTTTAATTTTTTAGGCAAGGGAAACATAACCAAAAATGGCTAGAAATGTCTTAACAAACCTCCAATCCTACCCTGTTTGTGATAATGTTCCTACAGTAATGAAAGACCATTACTCATTATGCAATAATTTTAATATAGTTGCCACTCTAATGCTTAAAAACAGTGCTATCAGCCTTTTTTTTTAAGGCAATGCGCAACATCATGACTTTAATCACATTATTTCCAGGCTCTGTCACAACAGGGCTGAATTTGTACCTTTGCACCCATGAAATGAACTATAAGTGAACTCAGCTAATAACAGATGGGTGTGTTGAAACAAGTAAAGCGGGAGAATAGATTGTTGGATGGTATGTGTGTATGTGGGGGAGAGACATAGCCTCTCTGTTTGGAAGGGGAAGGAAATAGCTGTGATGCCGGTAATCACTTTTGTAATATTACTCCCCCACTTTGGCCCTTCCCCTGCTGCAGTGAATCTTATTCTGAAAGCAGATGCAATATGTGTTGCCTTCTTTTAATCTGTACAGTCATCCCCCCACATTCACTAGGTTAGAGGCACAGGACGCCCACAAATGTGGAAAAAACCGTGAATAATTCTAGGCCCTCCCAAACTGTATTTGACACGCAAAAAAGTATGATCACTATATTCAACCCAACCATGGATTCCTTTGAGGCACTAGGGTTCCTTCACAAGGCAGAAGTGGGTGGCTGGTGGGGCTTACGGCCATCTCCACTGCTGACCCACACCATTTTTAATAGCGACTTACAAGCCTCCTTTGCAGTTTTTCGGTCTCACAAGGCTTGCAGTCCCTATTAAAAATGACATAGGGAGGCAGCAGAGGTGACAGCAAATAATCTGTGAATAATCAAATCTGGAAAAATGAAATCTGCAAATGTGGAGGTCTGACTGTAATAGGTTGGAGAAACAGAGCAGTTACTTATCTCTGAAACAGGGGAGATGCCTAACCCAGAGAGAGAATTTAGCTTTGCTACTGCATACCAACCTATACATAAAAATGCAGGTTTTAGAAATAAGCCCTCCCAGAAGTGCCATTCAGCTTGAAAACAAGGTTTGGATTTTTATTGTTGCTGTGCCACTGCGTTTTTGTTGTTTGATGGCAAATTCAGGCCATTTCCACACTATGGTGTTATAGTGCTATTATTCCACTTTCAAGATCTTATGGAATCCTGGGGTTTGTAGTTTAGGGAAGGGCCTTTAGAATTCTCAGCCAGGGAGCTCTTTGGCCTCAGTAAACTACAAACCCCAGAATTCCACAGGATGTTTAAAGAAGAATAATAGCCACTATAACAGCTTAGTGCAGAAAAGCCCTCAGTTTCAAATCCCTGCTCAGTCATGGAAACCCATTGGCTGAACTTCAGCAAGTCACACTCGCTCTACCTTAGAGGAAGGCAACAGCAAACCTCTACTGAATAAGTTTTGCCAAGAAAACTTGGCATGGGGTCCTTGTGACAAAATGTTTGTTAAATTACACAAGCTTTGGAGCACACGAAGAAAGCCAATTTTTTCCCCTGTCCTCTCTTTACAAGGTTAGGAATCAGAATCTTTGAGTGAAACCAGTTCTTCCCTGGGTCATGGTAGACCAGGAACGAAAAGGAACCAAGCTTTTACATCTTTAACAGTGGTGTGGAAGAAGGAATTTCAACAGCTGTACTTTCTGCAATGTTTATATACCTACGAGTTAAAGGCCCAGGAATCTGGTCCTCTTTTGCGCTTGGCCACCTTTCGCACAAAATTTATTTACTTTGTTTTAAAAAAAACCCCCACTACTACTACTACTACTACAAAAAAAATCACTATCACAAATTAAGGTTAATGGTTGGTAGTTTAAACATCTAATCAGTCAAATTCTACTATTGCTTATTAACCCCCAACAACTTAATACAGGAGCCAAGAACAAGTGAGACTCCAAAGTGTTGATGAACTGTTATTCCCATTACACCCCACCATTGACCAGGCTGCCAAGGCTAATTAAAACTGGAGTTCAACAATAGTTGGATAGCCACAGGTTTCTCCAGTCTTTGTCTGGAAATGGAACCTCCATTTTCAGGGCTTTATACCAGTGAATACTTCTGGCTATGCAGGGATCAACAGTGGAGAAATGCTGTCATCTACATGCTCTCCCTGGGGGCTTCCCTCGTTGATTTGCTTGGTACTTTGTAGAACAGCAGGCCGTTGAACCAAATGTACTTAAAAAAATAATCATGTTATATTCTTTGAATCAAGCGTGGGTATGAAGGGAGTGACAACCAGGACTACATTATGAGAACAAACATAGCCCAAAGCAATGGATTGTTGCAAGTAGGGACAGGTTAATCCAGCCCATTGGATCCCAAAGGAGAGTTTGCTGAGTGAGCAGGGCTGGTAAAAAAAGGAAGTGATTGTGCTTGGCAAGAAAGATAAAGGAACAGGATGCAGATAGTGGCAAGTAGCCAAGAGCAGTTTTAAGAAGCAAAGGGCAACAAACAACAGAAGGAACTACAGGCAACCATGTAAAGAAAAGTGTGGTTGTTTTATTTATGGTGAAGGTATGAAACTGAGTATTAAGAGAACCCTGCTGAATCAGATCAAAAGCGTGTCTAGCCTAGTGTTCTTTTCTCATGAGGACCTTGGCTGCCAGTCTTTTTGTGTGTGTGTGTGTGTGTGTGTGTGGTGGTGGTGGGGACAAAATTTAAATCACCGCTGCCACCAATAAATGTGACGGGCCTGTACTTCTCCCAGATTGGTGTGGCAGTTCCCAGTCTGATAAGGCACCCTGTCTTTACCACGCAGCAATGCCTCCCACTTATAACACCACCTTTGTGTAAAAGTGTTTCTGCACTTTTCTGCACCATACTGTTATAGTGCTGTTATGCTACTTTCAATATCCTATGGAATCCTGGAGTTTGTGGTTGACTGAGGCCAAAGAGCTCTCTGGCTGAGAATTCTAAATACCCTCCCTAAACATAAACCTCAGAGTTCCACAGGATGTTGAAAGTGGAATAATGGCGCTATAACAGTGTACTGTGGAAATGGCCAATGTTTGTTTAGAATCACTTGTTAACTTCATGGTAGTGTGGTTTCTATGTGACCTTAGATACTGCATACAACTCAACTGAGTCAGTATTTACAAAAATAAACTGTAAGACTTATTAAGATAACCATCAGAATAAAGTAGCGTTTCAGATTTCAAATGCAGTTCAGGGTTGATACCTTTCTGCAGTGTACTTCTTAGATAGTTCACTTCTATCTTTAGGCTTACATATAAAACACAAGTATCATAAATAGCCCTTTGACTACAGTTCCACCAAAGGTTCAATCCCCAATCTAGGTCATACACTCTGACCAGATTCTACTAAGGTTCAATTACTCTTCTGCCTCTAACTAGGTTTCCACTGAGAATTTAATCTTCCTGCTCAGTCACCCTCTCTGGTTGACTGAGGATCTCTATTCCAT